>JAECMU010116996.1:1488-11848 GCA_016106625.1 Dracogyra subfuscus
TAACCCACTAATTTCTATTCTGTCCTGGACAGACAGCTCAGATAGCTGAGGTGTGTGCCCAAGACAGGCGTGCGCTATAACAGCTTGCTCTGAAGGTGCACGTTAAACAATATTGAAAATGAAAAAAAAAATGAAAAATGTAACCAATTTGTCTTAAAAAATTAATTATTTTAGCAATTTGCCAATGGACAGGGTGAACTCTTGACATGTACAGGCTTAGTGTATTTTAATTTGCAACAAGGATTCTTCAAAATTCAATAGTGCATATCACCTGTCTTGGTACACTTTTTATTTACAGACGGCAGTGAGACAGTCATAACATATAGTTCACAACAATAGTATACCATCACTGAGACATAACACGGGAAAATCTGACACTGACAACTGCAAATCAAGTTAGCATTCATTTACATAATACAGGTATACAGGCATGCAAATCACACTTCAACTTTATTTAGCACCCTGTGACCTCAATAAATATTCAGAAAGAGAAACGGCAACTAGTTATTACTCTCTTGTCCCCTGAATGGCAGTACTAAAACTTAATTTTAGAATAAATAAGGCTTACAATCTGGCTGGTTACCAGGGAAATCAATTATGCATGCAGAACTATTTTAAAGGATCAAGATACATAAACTACATTTACATATATTATAACTACTTCAAGCAACTTATTAAGCTAAGTTAGAATTTAAATGAGTAATACTATACAAGTTTATAATTTATTCAAATTAATATACATGTATCTATTTTGCATTATGAAATGTTATGGATGAGGAAAGAGGTGTTTGTCAAATGATACAAATTATTTACACAATATATCTTCACATAATATTTTTAAAAGGAATTATTTACATTCAGCTTGGGAGGGGTTTTTTTAAAATTGAGAATGAAAACCAATAGAGCCAATAATTGGCACCATTCCTCAATTTGAGGAATGGTGCCGATTATCAATCTATAAACATAGGTGATAAAACCATGAAGAGTCTGGCTAATTTAAACATGGTTTATAAATACATGTAAAACTACATCATCTGGAATTTTATTTAGTGGAAAAGAAACAGTTTATTTTTAAGCAAACCCCCCTCCCCAAAAAAACAAAAACCCATGAACATCACTAAGTACACCAGTAAACAAATTAACAAAGCATGTTCTAAAGATTTAAGAGCTGAAGCAAGAACTATGTACTTGTTCCAAGATGCTGCAAGGAACCATCCAAAAATAGGCTTTATATATAAACTTTGCAGAATGTTCAAAGAAAGACAAGAATATCCTAATGTACATTACATGTTGACAGGAATCAATTGCATGTGGCTGTTAGTCATAAATTACGTCTTAATAACTTCTTAACTGGCAGATGCAAGATGTGCTAATGGTAGTTGTAACACATTCAGAATAGAATAATTTGTTTCAGCAGGTGAGCTCAATGATACAGGAAATTAGATCCTATTTGTTTTCAAGCTTAAATATCAAGGTATGGTTTAAGCATGCTGTCATGGACACACAACTTAGAACTTATAAAATAAACATGAGTTGACTGTTCAGAGTTTAATGGGCGGTAACAGACAGCAAGTGAAAACTTTTATTTAAAGACACCACTAGAGGAAATTGATTTATTCATCATTGGCTACTGGGTGTCAAACAGCTGGTAATTCTGATACATAGTCTCACAAAAAATTCTTTCCATTAGCAGCAAGGCAACTTTTACGAAAAGCACTTTCCAACAAATGTACCACAATCTTTTATTTTAATATCAGTCATGGGGCTTTGTATGGATGGGAAAAAAATCCTTTCAGAGACTAGGTCAACTGATATGAATTGACACTACAATACAAGCATCTTGTGTGAATGCTCTATCAACTGGCTAGATCCCACTAAGGATATTAAGGCAGAAGTCTCTTCACTCATATTTATATAAGCAATTTGCAATCCAGTGAACAATATTTAACACAAACCAGTATTCTGTTCATTAAATACAACTTAATTTTACAGCTGAACCATCAATTGGTTTATGTGGTAAACTTGCAAGAATGTTCTGAATGTCACTATACAAGTATCAAAGAAACTTGTTCTTTACGACTAGAAAACAAATATTTTTATTTTATTTTTTATTTTTTAAACTTGTTTTATTAGCCAATTTGCGATCAATTCAAACTGAGAAATTTATAAATTGAAATGATAATCATATCACTAACAATCCGGTAACTGCTGGTAGGATAAAGCACAAGTTCAGTATGTTCTAGAAAACAGTGAATAATCATCATCATCTTCTACATTAAATTTGTAATTCACTTTTAGAGCCACCCTATCCTTACCCCACCCTTAGTAGTACCAATGTTAAAAAGACAAGCATATTATCTTAATAGCAGTTTCAATGCACAACTGAGAGAAAAGGAGCAAACTTTAAACTATGATAACTTATAATTTCAATATTTTGTCCAGAAAAAGGGAGAACCTGTGCCAACACACAAGGTACACTTACTAATAAAGCACAAAAGGATCTTTTATATCCACTTATGCATACGCAGTACATAGTATAATGGATTTTGATACATACATGCCAGTACATGTATGCCAGTGGTTGCAACAAAAACTATTCATTTAATACATCCACAGAGGGCAATAGATCCTGAAACCCACCGTACCTCAGGCAAACCCTATTGTATAACTGAATAGTTAAATGATTAATATATACACATACACAGGTATCAACATCAGTCATAACCACAAGCTTTCTGAAAATTATGAGAACAATATATGTAGGTTCCTTCGTGCATTGCTTGTGCAAGTCATGTTTTGCATAACCTATTTATTTTTTGTATATCAAGTTCAGGTCATCATTTGCAGGGTTACTTGAATTCGTTTAAGTGTAACCCATAACAGTAAATTTTAAATTCACAGAGGAATGTAACCCAGACTACAAATAAACTTATATCTTACCTCCACATCAACAACTTTCATCCGGATGCCTTCTTTTCCAACAAATATGTCATCCACATCCACCTGTATGTATCTATGAAGAGTTATGCTCAGTTTGCCATGAGAGAAAAACGATAAGCTGTCTATGAAAATGAGTTGATGAATCCAAAAATTAAGACAGTTTCCGTAGAGAACACGCCTTATCCCATCATACTGCCCCGAGTCATATAATGCTGCCACCAGGTATCTCTGGTCCGTGCTAGAGATGGTACTTTCGCCGTCAAATGTTGCAGGCTGTGAAAACGACAATGGCTCGTATGTGGAATGATTTGTATGAAACACGGTCCAGTCATTACCAGGCAACCTTCCTTGAAATGTCTCACCAGCTTTTGTGAGTCGCCATATGTCGGAAAACTCATTAAGTTTGTAGTTTTCCAGTGCCAGGTTGTACTGCAGCCTCAGTGGAAAACCAGGAACTATTTCTTCATCAGAGTCCTCTTTCGACGGAACAAACACGATCATGCCAACGTCGTACTCCCTGCAGTATTTGTCAAGCAACTGTCTGTTCCAGTTGTCCATGTTGACATATGCATCAAAATTTTCAAAAATAATAACAGCAAATTTTCCTTTATCAGCGTGAGTCAATGTTGGAATATTTTTACCCGTGGTTTCAACTTTAAAATCAATGCGCAAGGCTTCTAGCAGATGAGTAATTTTTGTTCCAGACTTGGAGAATTGGGTCTCCACCATTATCAAAACCTTTCTGCCAATACGTAACCCAGCTTCTGAACTGTGGTCCTTTGGTAGACGTAGCTGGTTTTTTGGCAGGATGTTGTCAATTCGACAGCTGACAATGGGTTGCGGAGGATCTGCTTGGCGCTTCACTAATCCAAAGTTAAAAAACATCAAATGGTATGAGAAAAAAAAGCTTGATACCAAACTTAATGCTAGAACAAAAACAAGTCCCTTTATAAGGGTAAATCTTTTGCAGCAAAGCCATCGTATTATGGAAGTACGACAAAGGACAATTTCACGTCTAAAAAACATGGTATATGCAATTTCAAAATAAGACAAGATAAAAATAAAAAGGAACACGGGTAAAAGCTAAAATTATGGAGACATGCTTCAAGTTCCATCTAAAAACGAGGCTGAAATCGAGTTCATGAAATCCATCTTGTTAAGGTCTGTCGCCAGTCTATAATACTGTGTAAGGATTCTGGAAAGGGGCTGTTCCAAACAGGGGCAACCATTGCAGACACTGGAGCACTGAATGTCATATTTGGAAAGGATGCTGTTTGACAAGTACAGAGGCAATGAAACCAAGATCATATCATGTCTCATCCAATTCAATTCTTTTGACGCTGAAATAAAAATAAAAGGAATAAATACACTTAGTATTACACATCATGTATAATATAGCAGAATACAGAATGTTTGGTATTCCCAATAATCTAAAATCACTGTATTTTACTTACAAAGTTGTGTTGTTTTGGGTTTTTTTCACTCTTATGAAATAATTCTTTTGGAGCTTTCGGATGGTTAATAAATGTTAATGTTTAGTCAACTAATAATGTTATGAACTCTTTGGTAGCAACACTTTACTGTATATGCCCTTAAAGGTAAAATCTTAAGCTGAATATAATGATGGTTCCCATCAAAAATAATGTTTAACCTTTACTTTAATTGCTCATTGCCACTTTCATAGCAGTCATATAATACACAGAATAGTAGTCATATAAATAATAAGATCGACGACCGTCAATTTTTGGCTTCATACACAATAAATATAACATATCCAAAGGTCATTTTTAGATGTGATATATTTGACAAAAGGTACTTTTTATTTCTTTAATCTTTTAAAATTTGAACTTATATTTTGTTCAGTATTATGAAAAATTACAAATGACCAACCTGTAAACAGTATGGTCTGCTTATAGAATTTTGATAGGGGTTAAGGTTAGCATATCAGTTTTTATTTTAATGTTACAAAGCATTCGAATAATACAGCTAATTTTGAATTTCAAAGATATCAATATTCCAATCACATCACATTACATCTCCTTACAAGTTACAGTAACAATAAACTAGGTACATGACGTGTTCATTTTCAGAACACTGGAATAAGGGAATTAATTCTAATGCAAAATTGCTACCAGGTGTATTGATGTTTGTTTTGTTTTTTAATGCACCTGGATTTGTTTGAAGAAAATTTGTAATTACTTCTTTTTTTACCATTTATGAATTGAAATTTGGATTTTAAGTGCAATTACATTAAGATAGGTTACATTTATTGTGTACAATGCCAAAACATTAGTGCAAAAAGTGACTGTTGTTGACTTTAACGTGTTTTGGCATTCTAGTTCTATCATCAATGTCCCTAACTCAGTATGCTTCAAATTCCATTCATGGTTTCCTCATGCACGGTTCGCGCAATTAACATCCAATTTGTTGTCATTGGCATGTCGTTCATTTATGAGGTTTTCCTTCACAGTTCAGTAAAAACAATTTAAACAATAAAGTTGAGAAAAGTAAGTATCTAATTTCTAAATACAAAACTTTACAAACCCCTAAAATTATTAATTTTACTAAGTCGTTTTTTTTTATTTCTTAAACTTACCGATCGGGTTCACATGATTTGTAGAAATTGACTTAAAATAGAGAAAGATGAATTAACATTCAATGCGTGTCACATGACCTCACACGTGCCAGATCAACAAGGCAAAAGTATTACATTTTTATGATTTTTAAGACACCTGTTGTTAGAATTTGTATTCAACTATTATATTCGATCTGCAAAAGGTATGCTACATCTGTGTGCCTCTATTATAATGAATAGTATTAATAATCCATTCATAACAGTTGTAAATAATTTTGAGTATATAAATTGTGTTAATTTAAAATCAATTCATTAAAAAGATATATATATTTTACTAACTATTCGCAAGTATGAACATAATGCCTACCAGTACTGACATAAAGTGTGAGCGATGTGTGTTGATAAAACGCGGACTGGTCGGCCCCTATGCTTATTAGGCACTCAAGAGTAAGTGTTCGACAAAAGTGTATAATTAACAAACATATATTTTTCATGTAGCTGCCTTAAAAATTATGAACCGCACATGCACAGTACGATACTTTTTGCAAACAAATGTGCCTGGACGCAGTTAGAAATGTTGCTCCCTTTGCTGTTTACCGGACAGTTTCATATTTTTTATTAGAATGGATTTGTTCTACGTCCACATTGTTGATTTTTTACGTTACTTGATTGCAAAAATGTAGAATAGTATTTCTGTAAATTTTGTATTCATGTTTTTGTGGTTAGGTGAACACAGTTTGGGACGTTGATGGTACACAGCACGCAAGCAAACTACAATTTTAATATTTACAGTCAAGTATTTTAATTATGCAAAAAAAAATGTGTGGGATTTATTAACTTATAATTATCACAAAAACATATGTTTACTTTTTTTTTTTTTTAATATTGCGCTTGTAACAATCATTTACAATGACACTACACCTTTAAAATCTAAAACGTTTGTAAGCTGCACAGTATCTGAATGATTTTGTTTGTTTAAATTTAGACTTGTGTGTATAATGCTGAATGCAGGGGTATTCTGGGGGTTTTGGTGGTTTTTTAAAATTCAATTAGCTAACGGCTTATGAACACTAATCGGTCAAATACAGCACTGAATTTTACTTGGCTTGCAGACTCAAGACTGCAGAGTTGGAACAAGTTGGACGTGCGAAAATCATGGATCCAGAACAACTGTATGTTACTGTTACCAAGATTATTACATATCCCAAAACTGTGGCGAAGCTGAATTATCGATATAACACACCATACGTAATAGGAAATGAGCTAAAATATGCCACAAATGTCTTTAACTTACCACGTTTTATGAAATCATCATTTTTGACAAGTGCTCCCGTTACCAAAGTTGCTGTTAATTCTGCGCATGCGCTAATTACCAAAACTTCCGGGGTTCCAAACAGACCCTATTCTAATATAGTTTGATGTGGTCTCATTTGTATTCGAGTGTTAAAGTTACGTGGGGCTAAGTGTGCGCGCGATTGTTATTACTTACACCCTTTATTTCAGGGTTATTGACATTGTTAAAATTATGAACTTGCTAAACATATTTTATTTTCCACGGCCTGAAAAATTGCATTTGCGAATTTGAAGAAGGAAATGTTTTATTTAACGACGCAGTCAACATTTTATTTACTGTTATATTATGGTTTCGGACATATGACTAAGGACCATACAGATATTGAGAGAGGAAACCTGCTGTCGCCACTTCATGGGCAGAGAGGGATATTTTATATGCACCATTCCACAGACAGGATAGTACCTTTGTTACACCAGTTGTGGAGCACTGGCAGGAACGAGAAATAACCCAATGGGCCCACCGACGGGATTGTGAATTTGACGACTAATTTTCATGTTTCCATGATCTGTATGAATCTTGTATAACCATTGGATTATCATTTAGGGAACTAAACTTTTAAAATTTATTGAGAATTCTGAAGCAATTTTTTATATTATTATATTTTAGTGGCCATCTTGAATTATGACGTCACGCATATGTAGAAATGTAAGGCACCTATAGAAATGTCAGGCTAGACAGATTTATCTAACACCATGCAAAAGCTGGCTAATTCAGTCCAGTGGGCAAGAAAATTATGTCTGTCCTCCTCATTACCCCCCCCCCCCCCCCCAAACAATTATGGTGGCCATACTGAATTTAACCAAGGTGCATGTGATCACTGGTGTAATACAGGACTCTGGTGGGCTTCAACGAAATAGTTGCTTTCAATTTTTCAAGTATCTATTGTTATCATTAAATCTGTTTGAATTTTTAGTTTTGTGTGGGGTGGGGGGATGGGTATGTTGAGACATGCTGTCACATCAGCTAACTAGGTTGCCTGTCCAGAATTAATGATTAATAGTTAATTGCTAGTATCACTTCTGGTGTATTGTGCCCAATACCTACCAGTCTTAAGGATAGTCTAGTAGTAGTGTATACATAGAATAGTATACACGTTTTTTTAATTATTAGCCTCAGTGGTGTCAATGTTAAGCCATTAGCTTGTAGGTACTGGGTTCACAGCCTTATACCGGCTCCCACCCAGAGTGAATTTAAAAACTCAGTGGGTAAGACCACAACACTGATTTTTCTCATTAACAACTAATCACTGACAAATGGTCCAGATAGCTGAGGTATGCCCAGGACAGCATGCTTGAACCATAATTGGATATAAACAAACAAATAATTTAAAATGAAAAGAATACATGGTTTTTACAAAATAAACTTCCAATGGTTAGTATCCAACCAAATGAAAGGGAGTGTGGTATTTTATTTAGTACCGGTACCCTCCATCAGTCCATGAAATAATGTAAAATCTGACAATTACTTAAATACTCAACAAGATATATGAATGTACACAACTAACATGATGGAAGATAACATTTATGATGTCATTCACTGTAGCAACTAATACAAAACTGGTGGTGCATACAAACTGTACCACACCCCCAGATGTTCACCATGTGGGTAATAAATAATTTTATAGGTTAGCATGAAAGGAAATCATCACAGAGTCTAGCAACTAATTATCAATGAGGGGTGTTTTATAATGTACCATCGCACAGTAAGGTATGGACATGCCCAGGCCCGTAGCCAGGAAGGATTGGAGGGGGGGGGGGGGTCGGATGAGTTCTGCTCAATAAAACAAATGGGATTTTATATATAAAAGTCATTGTCTCCAAATGACTAGGATAACATAGCCTGGTTTTCTACCCGTCGGACTCCTCAATCACCAAATCAGTTATAGAGGTATGGTTAAATAATAAAATACAGTTAAAAAAAGAAATGCACAAGTTAAGATTGAAAGTGCATTTTATCACAAGATAATACATAGATAATAGGAATTCAACACATTCTAAATTGACAACACATCACTATCAGTGAGTTTACAGATTAGAGTGGAAGCATAGATTAACCAGTTATTTGTTGTTCTATTTTTGGTCAGATAATAATGCATGTATATATACATGCATGTTTTTATGGAACAGGAGCGCCTTTCTAATTTGGTGCTCCTAACGATTCATTATGACCAGGATATAGATGTGAACAAAGGAATTTTTTTATTTAACAATGCACTCAACACATTTTATTTATGGTTATATGGTGTCAGACATATGGTTAAGGACCACACATATAGAGAGAGGAAACTTACTGTCGCCACTTCATGGGCTACTCAATTAGCAGCAAGGGATCTTTTATATGCACCATCCCATAGACAGAACAGTACATACCACAGCCTTTGCTACACCAATCGTGGAGCACTGGCTGAAACGAGAAATAGCCCAATGGGGTCACTGACAGGGATAAATTCTAAACCGACCACGCATCAAGCAAGCGCTTTACCACTGGGCTATGTCCCACTCCAGATGTGAACGAGGTTGCATCATTATTCACCCACCAGCACCCTAGGAAATTGCATCTCTGTATCTGTTTTTATACAATGAAATGATATGATCTTATGCAAGGTAGGGAGTGGGACATAGCAAGAACATCTGAGGTTCCATTTACTGAAAGTTTGATCCTTCTCAGTGGGACTGTTTGATTAGTTCCTGTCCCAACCATAACTTGTCCATCAAAGCATGTTGTGTGTACTATCCTGTTTGTGGGATATGGGAAGTGCATATAAAAATCCCTTGCTGTTATTTGGAAAGAGAAGCCGAAAAAAGCTGAGTTCATCTGTAAACTTATACCATCCAATAACCACTGATTAGCAATCAATGTGTTCTAGTAGGCTTAAATTTGTTACAATTTTTACCATGTATCATTTATTATAAATATATTGGTACGACTGAAAACAAACGGTTTCTTGTCATGGCTCTGTGACCAGGTCATTTTATATGCATACCACAACTTAATGCAACTTGTTAATGTATATTTCGCAACAAAAGTTAGTGTATTATTCATGAGTGTAACCAGCATCATCACATTATCTGGCAAGGGTTTGTATATATATATAATTTCATGTAGACGGAATTCATCAAACGTGAGTGCCAATGGTGCAGAGCCATAGACTGGGAGGGGAGGGGAGAGCAGTTCCACAGATTTATACATGAAATTTCGATTCCCCCCCCCCCCCAAATATGCTGGCTATGGGCCTGATGCCGATATAACTACCTTTAACTTAAACTCTTTAAAAAAAAAGAAAAAAAGTGCCTTTTTCTTTTCTTTTTTAAATCTTTACAGTTTTTACTGAAGAGCCCTATTCAAGCAGTTGGTCCATCTGCCTCCCTAAAATATTTCCTAGGTATATCCATGTGGTAAAAACTAACCTATAATGTGATACTTAACTTCTACAAATAGTTGAAGACAACGGAACATCTTTTGAAGCATTTTCTCAAAATTAGTACCATACC
>JAECMU010116999.1:3830-20676 GCA_016106625.1 Dracogyra subfuscus
CTCTCTCTCTCTCTCTCTGTCTGTCTGTGGTGTGTGTCCGTCTGTATGTGTCTCTCTCACCTCACATCTTGTCTGTCTACTTGATGTTATTTTTACAACTAATATTATTATTTTGTCTGCTATGTTAAATATATAACTGAAAAATGAAGGGACATACCTTAATATGTAGGACTGACGGATAGACAGACAGATGGACGGGACGGAAATGAAAGTAATTAATTAATTAATACAAACCAACCAAATAAACCCAAAAACAAAACAAAACAAACAACAACAACAAAAACGTACAGAATCATAATTTATTTTCTTTGGCATGTGAACAATGCGTTGTGATTATTTATTTCCATGTCTCACATTTATAATATCCAAAACGTCGAACAGTGAAATGACACGTCGTGCGTCAGTGTTACGTCAACGCTAGCAGGGATGGTCGTCCTAGACCAGATTTAATATATGGGTAATGCTGTGACAACACCAGATAACTTGTTTACATTTACCAGCATTTGTCGTGATTAATGTTAGGCTACTTGCAGAATGCATTTTTGAGCATCTAACTTTTAAATTCAAATAAATTCGTTGTAATTACAGTCGAAAATATGAATATTAACAACAAAAACTAACAGTGTGCAATATATTATATTCAAGCTACTATAAAATTCATACTTTTATCCACTCGTGCTGATAAATTATGATATCACAAGACACTCGGGGATTATCATCTATATCGTATCCAGACATTGTGACTTTTGTGACAGTTTTACCATGACATCATCGGGACAATTTTTCAAATAAAATGACGCAAATTCATACTGGTTGGGACTTATGTTATTGTTTTTATTGGACACCACAAGAACACATTAATGCACGGGCGTTCGGGTCTGTTTAGTTCAAACCACTTCATGGAGTCATACCCAGTATATATTGACGACTCGTTCCGTCGAGTGGTACTAACTAAACAGCCATAAATTCCAACCTGGACTCGAACGCCCGTCCATTGATGTATTAATCATCAGCTATTGGAAAGAAAAAAAGAAATGATTTATTTAATGACACACTCAACACATTTTATTTACGGTTATATGGCGTCAGACATATGGTTAAGGACCACACATATATTGAGAGAGGAAACCCGCTGTCGTCACTTCATGGGCTACTCTTTCCGATTAGCAGCAAGGGATCTTTTATATGCACCACCCTACAGACAGGATAGCACATTCCACGGCCTTTGATATACCAGTCGTGGTGCACTGGCTGCGATGAGACATAGCCCAATGGGCGGCTATTGGATGTCACGAATTTGACAATTTTGACATGTAGTCTGAAAAAGGAAACCAGCTACATTTTGTTTTATCAGTAGCAAGATATATTTTATATGTAGTGCTGCACTGGCTGCAACGAGAAATAGCCTAATGGGCCCATCGACGAGGATCGATCTCAGACCGACCGTTCGTTAGTCGAACGCTTTTTTTTTTACCACTAGGATACGTACCGCCTTTTGTGTTATTTACACCCATAGTAATACAAAGCAAAACACTGTTGTTGATTAACTTGTCAAGTCATTCACGACTAGGCCACATTTAGTCCAACTCAAGGTACATGTTTCTTTCAGTATATAAAAATCATGAATCCAATACATAACAGTTATTTCGGAAACCCTGCTATATTGCTATCACAAATCAAATACATCATTAGCTCATAACACGTACTTCTGTAGCACATTGTTGCTATGTTGCTAGCATAAATCAAATACATCATTAGCTCTTAACAGTTACCTCTCACAAATCAAATACATCATTAGCTCATAACACTATTAACAGTTTCCTCTCTAGCACGTTGTTGCTATATTGCTATCACAAATCAAATACATCATTAGTTCATAACAGTTATCTCTAGCACATTGTTGCTATATTGCTATCACAAATCAAATACATCATTAGTTCATAACAGTTATCTCTAGCACATTGTTGCTATATTGCTAGCACAAATCAAATACATCATTAGTTCATAACAGTTATATCTGTAGCACATTGTTGCTATGTTGCTATCACAAATCAAATACATCATTAGCTCATAACAGTTACCTCTGTAGCACATTGTTGCTATATTGCTATCATAAATCAAAAACATCATTAGCTCATAACAGTAACCTCTGTAGCACATTGTTGCTATATTGCTAACACAAATCAAATACATCATTGACTCATAACAGTTACTTCTGTAGCACATTGTTGCTATATTGCTATCACAAATAAAATACATCATTAGCTCATAACAGTTACGTCTGTAGCACATTGTTGCTATATTGCTAACATAAATCAAATACATCATTGGCTCATAACAGTTACTTCTCTAGCACATTGTTGCTATTTTGCTATCACAAATCAAATACATCATTAGCTCATAACAGTTACCTCTCTAGGACATTGTTGCTATATTGCTAACACAAATCAAATACATCATTAGCTCATAACAGTTATCTCTCTAGCACATTGTTGCTATATTGCTAGCATAAAACAAATACATAATTAGTTCAGAACAGTTAAGATCACCAGCACACAGTTACTACATTATATATTACTATCAAAAACAGAGACATATTTAGTCATCAACATTGCTTCACATGAACATAACAATTATTATTACGTTACTAGTTCACTAACACACTTTTCTGAATTACCATTACAAATTAAATACATCCTTAACTCATAACGTTGTATCACCAGTACATAGTTGCGATATTGGTTAAAGAAATGTGTACTCAGTTGAATACAATGTGTATAGGTAGGGCATTGTGTACTTAAATGACTACACTGCGTATAGGTCGGGCGAATGTGTACAGAGTTAAGTGCACTGCATATAGTTAGCCCAGTGATGCGGTGTTATTCAGGTGAGGAAGGACGAATGGTAAAGACAATGAGTTCTTCTAATACCAACACTAGATTCACTGATGTCCAAAGATTCTAATGTAGCTGTCCCATGCAGTCACATACAATCTTTCCTTGGTGTCATTGTAATAAATACAATCTGGAATTGTGTCAAAATTAGCTTCTGTCAAAACATATCTGACAAACTTTCCTTCTGGTGACAGCAGAATCACTCGGTTGTTTTCTCCATCTACTACAAAAATCCGAGACTGTGCATCACAGTATAAAGCGCCTGGACTCTTTAAAGGGTATCTCCACAGCACCTCCCGCTCCAGCGTGATGCAGACCACACAACCAAGTTCGTGGTCTGACACAAGTATGCGTCCAGAGGGAGTTGAGGTCAGACACGCTGCCATTTTGAAAAGTTCGAGGGTATTTTTTCCAGCGCGGAATGTCTTTAAAATCTTGCCTTGCAAATCAGTGACAAACAGCAAATTGTCTTGGGCAATAACTAATTTAGTTTGACACTCTGGTTTTGAGATGACGGTTGTGATAGCGAAGCAACTAGATGTAGATTCTAGTGGGCATTTTATCTCTTCAACGGTCAACTGTGGTCGGACATTGATAATTATTAGCTGTAACTGGCCATGCCAAACACAATACAAGACAGCGACTTGACTTGCACTAATTTTGGCTATTTTAAGATTACGCAAGTTTTTTAAATGTATACTACTCTTCTTCTCAGCGTCTTCCTTCACATCATGCCATTGTGCAGTCACACAATTCTTATAAGCATCGAAGAAAACAAACACCTCTGTCCCGTTCTGGTTGAGGACAACTAGATCACCAATATCCGCGTTTCTTACAACTCCTGTGTTAGTATCAATCCCGACATCAACTGTGTCAATCAAATTAAATGTTTTTTTCTCTAATATGTCGTTACCATCTTTTTCGTTTGTTTGAAGATCCGCTTCTGCTAAACCTGGTAAACGAGATTACAAATATATACACTATAACATAAATATATGCATATATTAAATGGGCAATCGCACAGTAACCAATGTAACATTCAGACATGTCTACCAGCCTCCATTTAATAACTGACATATCAAGGTGTTCTTGGGTGCTTTATGATGAAGTATACTGGCTACCATTGTTACATATCCTCAATATATTAAGACATTGGTGAAGAGTTGGACAGGAAA
Source organism: Dracogyra subfuscus (assembly GCA_016106625.1). Classification (NCBI taxonomy): domain Eukaryota; kingdom Metazoa; phylum Mollusca; class Gastropoda; order Neomphalida; family Peltospiridae; genus Dracogyra; species Dracogyra subfuscus. The sequence goes on from JAECMU010116999.1 coordinate 7,900, forward strand.
TTCCCAAAAGGGTCGGTAACACATGTAATGTGGAATCGGACAAAGTTTTAAATTACAGTGTCTGGTTACCATATAATAATATCATGCACAAATATGAAATACAATCTCAAATGCACTTTTAAAAATCCGCGTGTGTTCGCTACGAACGGAGAACGTTAAAAGTATACACTCGATTCGTCGCCTGTGCGGCCATTGCTCGGCAAACCACAAACGACAGCCTGTTGTCAATTTCAGTTAAAGCGGCATTCTCTGGAATATTTTTATTATTTAAGCATATAGAACAGAAAATCCAATTACGTTTGATGCATATATAAAATAAAATAATAGTGAATTAATTGGGCAAACATTACAACCGGTAGTTCAGTATTACAGTAGGTTTCATGACCACCAAAGATCTTGAAGGACAATTGGGGTTAGAAGTGAAATTTGAAAATTGACGTTATTTTATCAATAAATCGCAATTTCAAAAAATGACGCTGCACTCCGCATCGGTTTCAATATGCTGGCTTATCAAGGTAAAAAACAAAGACAGTATTTCGAAAGTGGGACACTTTTGACGGGCTCCTACCGATCTCGGTTTTCATTGGCTTATCACAAGTGTGGAATTCCCAAACAAGAGATCACGTGAGATTTTTGAACAATTTTTGAACAATTTAACTGTCTTAATTGAGTGGTCGTCTCATATCTCCAAAACATATTTATATTCATAGAGGTATGGTACAACGCCTTTCCAGGGGTCGGTGGGTGGGGGATTTGCCTTGAAATTTTGACAGTGACCAGCTGTTGGCATACGCGTTACATGTAAGGGGGGTGTTACTAATTACGTAACGCTCTAGGGGTAGAGGAAGAGGGTATTGTGTTCGATTTAAGCTCAAATGCACTTTTAAAAAACTCGTGTGTGTTCGCTATGAACGGAGATCGTCAACAGTATGTGTTCTGATCCTAATCTTACTCCATCATGGTGTGCACTGTAGCTCTACATGTAACACCATTCACTTATAACCGTGCTGCCTTCTGGACAATACTCACCAGGTTTACCGCCATCTTGTATTTCATCCTTTCTGTGGTCCTCGTCCAAACTGTCTATCATGGCTTCTATTCTGAAGTCATTTCTCATTTGAGCTGCCCATCCTGCTGTTGGGTTTGGTATGGACACAAACTCTCTACAGACTGGGCATCTAAATCCTTTCTTCTCGTAAGCATCAGATTGTTTATCAATGTATTCCTGAAGACACTGACAGCAGAACGTGTGCAGACAGCTAAGAGTCTTGGGTTTCTTGAAGATGTTCAAACAAATGGTACAGCTGACGTGATTATCAGTGTCAAACTTGGGTTTTGAGACGGCCATTGTAGATCCTGCAATAAATTACTAAATACATTTATCAAACAAAAAGTTAAAGTTTGTTTTGTTTAACGACACCACTGGAGCACATTGATTAATTAATGATCGGCTATTGGATGTCAAATTAAACTAAAAGAGCTATTTTGATTTTAAGATGGTCATCATAGGTTTTGAAGCAAATTGCTGGATTTAGTTATAAAACTTAAACTCAGTCTGATTTTGAGATGGGCATCGTAGTTTCTGCAATATATTATTTAAATTTAATGTATTTATAAAAAACTCAAAACTCAGTCTGTTTCTGTACTAAATTGCTTAATGAACTTGAAAACGGGTATGGAGTTGACTACACTTATTGGAGCAAGTTAACCAATCAATATAATGAGTAAACGTAACTAATACTGTAATAAAAAAGACAAATGCTTTATTTAACGACACACTCAACAGGTCAGGTCAGGTCATAGGGCTTATCGTGCACATTCAGAGCTGTTTTAGCGCACGCCTGTCGTGGGCGCAAGTGCCAAGATAGATAGTTGGGTAGGGAAGAGAGGGGGACCGCCTGTACTGGCAAGTGCAAGGGAGCACCAGCAGTCCGACTGGAATCGGTAACAGGCGGAGGTGGGTGTTTTGGGCTATAGAATTTTGAATGGATCATTAATGCCAAAAAGGAAAAAGTTGCGTAATTTGAATGAAGGATTTTGGGCGCAAATTTTGAACGGTCGGTCTAAATATAAAAAGTAGATGAGCTAGTATAAGTTTTGCTTTTAGTATGTCGAGAGTAGCACGACACTCAACGCATTTTATTTACATGGGGTCAGACATATGGTTAAGGACCACACAGATTTTGAGAGGAAACCCGCTGTCGCCATTTAATGGACTCTTTCCGATTAACAGCAAGGGATCTTTTATTTGCACTTCATGGCCTTTATTGAACCAGTTATGGATCACTGGTCAGTGCAAGTGGTTTATACCTACCCACTGAGCCTTGCGGAGGACTCACTCAGGGTTTGGAGTCGGTATCTGGATGAATAATCCCTTGCATCTACTGGGATCCGAACCCAGTACCTACCAGCCTGTAGACCGATGGCTAACCACGACGCTAATAAATAAAAATAGTTGCCCATAGTTTTTTCTCTAAAATATATTTGTTGTCATTACCCACATGTCTGACACCCCATACCTGTAGTTGTGTTGAGTGTGTCATTAAATATAAAATTCCTTTCTTTTTGTTTCTTTTTAAAAAATATATGCAACAACCTTAGTTAAAAACGATGGTCTAGCTATGTCTGTATTTTGTAGACAATTTGAATATTATATATATATATAATAAATAAGTTGCAATTTAAAATTAAAATGCCTGGGAATTGTTTATTGTAAAAAGGATGCCGGCCCAAAGATGATAATTGTTTTATGACCATACGCAATAAAATATTTTAATTTACTTACCATATAGGGAAATTAGTTCATATTATTTCAAAGGCATCATCACAGGATTGTAACTTTTCTAGTCATTGTACATTTTATAGTCATTATATAATATTTGACATATAGTTGAACATGAATTAGTAGATAAAGGTCAAGTATTTTTCTTTAAATTGGTAGTTCATATTATAACTAATTGGTTAGAAGAAGCGACCCCTTTATATAAATGACATAAAATAAATATGCATACTAATAACAAATAGTGTTCATTGTAGTAGTTGAAGTGTATGCACATTCATATTTTCTGGGCTAAAATATCTAGATATTACTATACTAACTGGAACAATTGTAACATTTCAGATGATCCAATGATGAGGGATCTCTGGTCATTATAACAAAGTGGTTACTGCTATAGTGTGTTTAAATAAAATGTGTATGTGTACATGTATATCATTCTACGAGCGCATTAGAAAAACATTATACTTAATCACGAACCAGATCAATGCTGATGAATGAATGCATTAAACTGCATTTAGATATTTTTTACACCTGGTCTTATTGTACTTAATGGCATTCACTGTTATCATTATTATATCATCAGTTTATTAAATACTTTAATCAACAATCTTTATTCAATTAACAAATAAAAATGTTTTCAAAACATTGACAATCAAAACATGAAACTATACTTGAAAATGTCTTATTTTTAATCTACAGTTACAGCAATGTATTTGCAATTTATATATAAGACTAGTAGAGTAGTTCATTCCTGTACACGTATGCAGTACAAGTAGATGCGATGGTATATATGACTGATTGCCCTTAGTGGACACATCACCTTTTATCTTACTTCAACCAGTGTATTAAATATTGTGGTATGTACTTTCCTGTCAATGAAGAAGTGCATATAAATGATACCTTGTCGCTGTTTTGCTGGTAACAGTTTTCATTTTGCAAGTTACAGACCAGGTGTCTAAATACCTCACATAGAGGACATATGATAACTATGATTTAAACAACTCCCAGATCAAGTTCGCGGGGTCTGGATAGAAAATTAACGTTGCGGAAAGACACTGGCTGAAGATGTGATAATAATCCAGCTCAGATTTCAAGACATCACTTGCTGGATTCGTTTCGAGTTGTGCTTTGTCATAGCCAGCTTTGTTTTGTAGATTCACATAGTCACGATCTTGAGACACAGACACCTTCCCACCTCCGCCATACTGAATTCTTAGGGAACAAAAATAACAGTTAACACTTGATGCACAACTATCCACAAGCACCAAACGCCTAGAGTTTCAGGATTTAAAAGAAAACCCAATGCACTGAACATTGAATAAGTGATTTTAACAATTCACTAGCCATAACTAAACACCTACCAGCCCTTATCCTGTGCGTATTGTCCTCTGGTGCTAATAATACTGCAAGTATCCAATACGACTAAAACACTTTAATCACTGTAATAATTAGTACGCAGTTTGTGAAATATTTGTGCACATACCATGTTAAAAATATCCTAGTAAATTAATTCCATTTAACGTACAATTGCAATGCATCTTCAGTTCACCTGAAGTTGAAATTTGTTTAAGACAAAATACAAACTTGACTTTCTACATAATTGGGGATTTCTAATTAACACATTTATTTTATCTCAAATGCTACGAGATATGTACTAACAAATGAATTACTGAAGACGTATCAACTATATTAGTTCTAAAATGTCCCCGGTCTGATGGTATTTTTGACAATGAGTGTATGCATATGTATGTCCTCAGTTTGTTAGTAAAAATCCTCAAACACTATTTTATTACAAATTTCATAAACTGAGGCTTCCAAATAATTCACAGCACCAGCCACTTTCCAAAAATGCAAATGGATTAAGAAAAAAAAATTCAATTAAAAATGTCCCCAATTTGTATTAACAAATACCATGTCCCCGGTACGCTCCATTTACATGTATGTGTGTGTGTGTGTGTGTGTGTGTGTGTGTGTGTGTGTGTGTGTGTGTGAACAAATATATAAAAGGTAAAATATACATAACTTGTGCATCTTCACCCACTCACTAGAGGAAGGGAACCCCAAGAGATTGTGCCCCCTACATAGACACACTCCAGATACCGTTCCCACGGGTATGTACGGCTAAATTAGGAAATGCTGACGTTATGATCTTCACAGATGAAGTAATGCTATTACAAAGGTTAAAGGATGCCCCACATCGTCCCTGGGTTACAGTGGACGAGAAAACTAGAAATAGTATTGCCTTTTTGGTAAACTGTCCCTTTTTATGAAGATCTTCATTTTAATTTGTTCCAACATGCTCTGTTATGTTGTAAATTTTGTTTATGTTTCACTTAATTTAGAGAATTGTTTTTGTTTTTAAAATTTATTTATTTTATTTTTTATTATACAACATTGTAGAAACACAACAGTATTATTATTTTAATTGTACATACTTCTATTATTTAACTATACTGTCTTTCATAATCCCACAAGGAATGGCTTATGTACCTTTATGTTTGTTTTATTTAGTATATTATATGTGATGTACAGTACATTAGGTGATACGTTAATAAATTACCTGTTAATAAAATATCTGTTTGTCTATATTGTGACAGCGCACTACACCTATATATAAATGGGTTAATACCAACGACCTTAAGTTATATATTTACTACATTGCAATCAGCATGAAATTTAAGAACCATATTTTAACCGATTCTCTATTAATATGTTGACAATTATAGACCTATGGCTTTTATATTGTTCTGAAAATTATCAATGTTTTGCAAATGCTTAGGTAGACTAAATAAAACTATTGGGATACTTTCCAAGCGTATGCTTGTGTTTAGCTATCAATAAACTGATTAGTATTTTACATAACACCTAAACGCATTAAAAATATATAATCATTTTTTTTTTAAATGCGCTAATTCAATACCACATTTTATTTTTAAACATTTACTAAACATATAATCACATTTTATTTACAAAAATTTACAAAATATATAAGTAAAAAGTGTGACATATTAATGCAATAGAAAAAAACAAACAAACATGGGAACGTATTTTTTAATACTAGGAAATTTACTACAAATCATTTATTTCACACAGTTGCACACACAAAAACAGGTTTTGCTTTGTTATTTCCAACACACTTTTACTTTACTTTACAAACTGAATTTATTTACAAAATAGGAGGATGTGACGACGGACGGTCAAATGTGCTACCGATAAGTGATCATCCATTTTCATATTCACACCAGTGTGTCAAATGTCTGTGTTTTATTTACACTCCTACATCCTCACTGATATGAACTGCTGAGTACAGAGGTTGGCAAATTTGGATCGTTGCACCCGTAGTTCCACCCTGGGCCTGTCCTTTGCAATCAGTATCTCACAGACGTTTTTTAACCTCGTCTACAGGAAATATTAAAACTTTTTAACTTGCTGTCTATCATCATAATATGATGTGTATTGTCAAAGGTTTCTCAGGTTTTCGGCATTTTCGATTTGCGCGGAGGAGTCCGGTAATTAACTAATTCCTCTAGTACTCCTATTAACTCCCATACAAATAACGGTTTGTTTTCACCCAGTCCCGTAGTCGTCATGGTAATTGCGGCCTGCCACCATGCGGTTTGTCGGGATGCGCGCGCAACCCGAATCAGAGAATACAACAATTTTAAATAAAGGAAAAGTCAAACGTCAGGTTTACTGTACAGTAAAGGTGAAATGTGTACTTGTTATAACCACTAAACGTAAAGGTAATAAAAGAAACAATGTCATCGTTTCAGACCAGTAAACACACTTAATTTTGGTCTTTACTCAACTTTAATACACACGGTTATTTTAACTAAATTTACTCGGAACAAATGTTAAACATTCCTTAAATGTTACTTAGGCCTACGCGTAACGATGTTTTTAAACTAGCTTAAATTAAAATAACAGTAAAACCTACCCCAGTGCTTTATTGCATTATTCAACCACCTGCTTAATTTATTTGTAGGCAAGGATCGGCCCTGGATATGGCCGATGTAGATACGGTGGCAGTTCTAATTTCGTCACTAATCAACGTGTAATATACTTGGCTACTTAATTACTTTCAATTACAAGACACCTAGGCAGCTAAATAAAAGTACGGTATCAGTCAACAATAATGAGTTAAATGTTAAACCACTGACAACTTACCAATCGTGTTTATGCTTCTGTAAATACTGCATACACTCGAGAACTTGAGAGAAAATGGCGACTCAAAGACGACGCGGAGGTATTAAATGTCACTGAACCTATTTAAGCACAGTCGACAGATTGCGCAATACCTGATTCGGTGGTGGTAATTGAGAATGTTGGAGGTAAGTGTATATTCGTGAAAAATAATTCACGAGCCCCGTAGGGTCGTGTTAATTATATTTTATGAATGTACACTTCGAAGTGCATTGTCCGACTTAATCCATTATTCATTAAAACAAATTTGGTGATTACTAAATTAACCTCTATTTGTCTCTTTTTAATCAAATTATTAGTTAAATTGGCAAAGAATATTTACAAAACTAATAACCCAAAACGTAAGGAACCTTTCGGACCTAACCAAAACGATTCGGTCCATTAAGCCTCAACAATGGCGACTTCCAAGTTAACTCGATGAAGCTAGACGCTGTCGTCTGTGCTCTCGACTTGCCCCCCCCCCTCCCCCCTCCCCCCACCTGGGGAGCTTGATTGCAACTTTTGGATCGCTGCTCGAGTTTCGCGTCACCAGTCTTGCCAGTTCGGAAGGCGGCGGTCCGAGCAGGGGCCGTTGTGAAGAAGAAGGCCATCGCTCAGCCCAGTGACCAGCCTGACAAGGCAAAGCCTCCATCTTCACAAGCAAGCCGTCTGGGAAGTTCAGATCGGGAATACCAGGTCCGGCTACCTGAAGTTCGTGCAGGGGGACACCTCGGATCCGGCATCACTGATGGGCGGACTAGTGGAACCAGAGCTAAAAAAAAAAGCCTGATGGAAGCGCTTACGAGCTACACACCATCAAGTCTACAGCCAGCAAGACGGGGTTGGTACTAACTCAGCGCCGAGAAGGAATCTACCGACAAAGAGTCCTGGTGCATGGAGAGATGGATAGCCACACCATCCACAGGACCAGAGATGGAAGCACTTCATCCCCGTCTTTGCCGGTTCTCCGCTCATCAATTCGCCGTAGGCCAACCTCCATAACCTTACAGCCCTAACGAGGCCACTCACGTGGACATATAGATCGGACTTTAAACATTTAGACCTTCGTTTAAAATTTTATGTCGAAATTACTCTTCTTTTAAAAAAAAATATTTTTTAATATTCCGATCCTCTTATTTATCCTCTTATTTATTTTTGGACTGCCCTTCTAAAATGCCCAAATTATATAAATATTCGGCCGAGCAGTCAATTCCTTTTTTTCAACACTACCCCCTCCCTCCTCCATCCCGAATCGGGCCACCGATCTTATTGGAGGTCGGACTCGGGATGGGCGTGTTCGAAACCCTAGTGGTATATGGGCAGATTAAACTAGTTATAATCATCAACAGTGGCTGATTGGCATTAAACGTGTAATCTCTTATTTCCGATTTAGTTTTCGACAATCATCTATATTCCGCCAGAATATATTACTATCACTAGTATCAGGTTTATAATTACATGTCATTGGCGTTGTAAGATGACAGCAACTGGGGGGGAGGCGGTTAAGAGAGAGTTATTAAATGCGAGTTATATTGTTGTCCCCTCCTCCCAGACGGTTATGGATAAATCCAGAAGGTTATGGCTAAACCCAGACGGTTATGACTAAACCCAGGCGGTTATGACTAAAACCAGGCGGTTATGACTAAAACCAGGAGGTTATGACTAAACCCAGGCGGTTATGACTAAACCCAGGCGGTTATGACTAAAACCAGGAGGTTATGACTAAACCCAGACGGTTATGGCTAAACCCAAATGGTTATGACTAAACCCAGACGGTTATGGCTAAACCCAAACAGTTGTGGCTAAACCCAGACGGTTATGGCTAAACCCAGACGGTTATGACTAAACCCAGGAGGTTATGGCTAAACCCAGACGGTTATGACTAAACCCAGGAGGTTATGGCTAAACCCAGGCGGTTATGACTAAACCCAGGCGGTTATGGCTAAAACCAGGAGGTTATGGCTAAACCCAGGAGGTTATGGCTAAACCCAGACGGTTATGACTAAACCCAGCAGGTTATGGCTAAACCCAGACGGTTATGGTTAAACCCAGAAGGTTATGGCTAAACCCAGGCGGTTATGGCTAAACCCAGATGGTTATGGCTAAACCTAGGAGGTTATGGCTATTGCAGATTTCGTTTTGCATAATACTAAGGAGTTTGACTTCTGCGGTCATTTTTTCAAACAAATTTCAGATATAGCTATGGGTACTCCATTTGCAGTCACATTGCTAACATATATATGACTTACCGGATGCACAAATTCTGGAACACTATACCCAATAGGCCAGATATACATTTACGCTTTATCGAGGTTATTTGGGCTCAGAGTAAGACCTCCTCTTTGGAAATACGTGTGTTGTTTTGACACCTTAAACAAGAAACACCCACAGATAAAATTCAATCTTCTAATGAGTAAAACCTCTGTGCCATTTCTGGATGTTAAAGTCATATCAGCTGATTCCTTCTTTGAGACCGACCTCTACTACGAAGAAACAGCCTGTCACGGATTCTTGACCCCATCCAGTTGCCATCCCATCCATGTATTTCGTGCAATACCTTATAGTGGAACTCTCCGGATCATAAGAATTTGTACTAGATCTGTGTGGACACATCTATACCTAGAGCAGTTCTGTGCCTATCTCCGTCAGTGTGGTTATAACAAACGTAAGGTGACTAACATGTTCAATGAAGCTAAGCAACATACTAGAGATCAACTCTTGAAGTATAAACAACCCAAACAAAGACTCCATAAGAACGCTACCATGGATTACTACATTTGACCCACGCCAACCCCAATTGAGAAAGCTGGCTGCGGACACCAACATTCTAACCACTAGCAACGTACTGGCTCAGGTGTTACAGGAGACTAGAATAGTAATTGCAGACAAACGCAATGCTACCATTTCATGGGCTACTCTTTTCGATTAGCAGCAAGGGATCTTTTATTTGTACTATCACACAGACAGGGTGGTATATACCACAACCTTTGATATACCAGTCGTGGTGCACGACCCGCCCGTTCAACTTAACAGCACACAGTTACAACTGCACTGTACTATAAAGATTGCTAACTTTGATAATTCCAAACTGAACATTGCAGAATCACTCTGGATACATCGCTTTAACACAATGTAGCCTAAGGACTCAATGAGTATGATCCAAACAGTAATTAACTTTCTGTTTGTTACTCTCCCCAGGCAGCGATATTATAATTCTTGTAACTGTTTTTATGTCCTTATTTTGTCACATTGCTAACATATATATGATTTATTTTTAGATGTGATCAATCTTGTAACTCTGGTGTTTCACTTGAACTGTTTTTTTTTATCCTACTGGTTTTAAACGCGGAACTCCTGCTTTAATGTTTAGTTTTCTCCTGATGATGTCTGAACAGAGCTGTCAACCTGTGGCGTGAGAAAATTAGAAATCAGGGTCCAGGGACTGCAGGCGTTTGGTCGAGTCCAGGGCGAAGTTTTTTTTATTGTTGTTTGTTTGAGTCCAAAATAGAAATATCTTTTTAAAAATCGAATGAATGCAAGTTTTACTAATTAATAGGATACAAATTGGTCATCGGTAGCACCCGCGAGTGATTGTTGGTATTGAACCGTGGGTAGGTAACAAATTCAGAGACCTGCATACTAGTAATCAGCTTATAATTCCATTCAGCTCTAAAATATAAACCACAATTATAAACAAATTCTATTTTTAGAAAAACGTGTGAGATCATAGTAACGTTGCGTGAGAGCGTGATGTTTCTTACAAATGCGTGAGACTCATGCCAAACGCGTGAGAGTTGACGGGTATGATGTCAACATTTAATTGACGAAACGTTGAGATTTTAAACTTGTGGTTTGAAACAGAGACTTTACTTTTATTTTTAATAAAAATAATAAAACAAGGACTACAGAATTATAAAGAAGGGTGAGACTTCCAATCGAGATTACATACACAATTCTCAAATAAGAACTTTAAGAACAGACGTACTGCCTAAAAACAGTAAAGTGAAATATTGTGTTTTGTTCCATAATTTAGTTAAAGTTGCCGCATAAAGTGAAATACAGTGTTTTGTTCCATAATTTTAGTTAAAGTTGCAATATAAACCTACCCGTGGTATATATGGTTATTGGCACACTTTCGATGTTTTGATTGACAGGCGATAGTCCAGACTGCGGACCACGAGTGTCTGCGGTCAATACAAAAACCCCACCGTGAGTGTGCAATTAGCTATGCACGCCATGAGCACCTTGACATGCGGTCACTTAATTACGTACTTATATGACAGAACAGAACAAGTCCAAGTCCAAGTCCAAAGGGTTTTACGTACACGTTCAGAACAAGCTGTTGTAGCGTACGTCTGTCACAGTCGCGGGGACCGGCCTTGGCCGGTTCCCCTCGTCTGTGACAGGAAAAGGTGTGGGGGTGGGTTAAGGAGGGACCGCCTGCGCTATCAGGTTCAAGGGAGAACCAGTAGCCCAATCAACTTGGGGGCAGGCGGGGGTTTTGTGGGTGCTATGGAATTTCGATACCATTAATTGGCGTGTCCAAAAATGAAGTTGGGTGCGCAATTTAATTTGAAGGAATTTTAGCGCAATTTTGATGGTCGTTCTAAATGAAACAGGAGAACAGAACAGAACAGAACAGAACTTTATTACACCCAGGCCGTTAGGCTACGGCTTATGGGGAAACATGGATAATTACATAATAATTATAATGAGACAAGACAGGACAGGGTTTACAGGAGAACATTAAATAGTAAATAATATAGTATATGGATAGTTAAATGATATAAATACGTGTATACAACAATACATCGAGTGGACATAACAAATATATACAATAAGCCAGTAGTATTCGGTATAGTAGAATAACTGAAGTTCATTATATAGTTTGTTATATAATGACATGTATTAGTATATTTCAATTTATTAGAATAGGGATATCTGTAATATAATAATAAAGCATATTTAACTCCACTGATGTGGTATATGTTGATGTAAATAGTTATGGCCTTTTACATTTATCATTAATTTCTTTAATTAATTTGCTGACTTTTCTTAGGACACCTATTTTATTACTAGTCATTAACTCTTAAAATTTTAGGGTACTGGGGTTCACATAATAATATTGTTTTAGGAGTGTTTTTCGAGACTTAGTAAAGAAGGCACATGTGAATAGATAAGAAACAGGTGAATAGATAATATTCATCACCAATATCATTAGAATCATAAAGTGTGCTTAACCTATTTTCTACTGGTGTATTATTTTACCATCCTATTTCAATCGGGAGATAATGATTTGATGTTCTGAATTGAAGAATTATGATCTATAGTTTTTCAGGCATTATGGTGAGGTATGTTTCAAACATTAGCCGATTTTTAAAAGATTTATAATTGTTTCTTCTAGACGATGATGCAATGTTATTGTTCCACGCTCATGGAGTTTAAAAAGTGTTTGATTATAGAAGAAAGAAATGTTTTATTTAACGACGCACTCGACACATTCTATTTACGGTTATATGGTGTCAGACATATGTTTAAGGACCACACACATATTGAGAAAGGAAACCCGCTGTCGCCATTTCATGGGCTACTCTTGTCCTGATGAATTTTATTTGTAAAATGCACATCTTTGCACTATAATATTGTAAAACGATCTATGTCTCTCCGACACACACCATAACCTACGATGGTTTTACGATATCGTAGCGCTAAGAGACCTTCGTAAATATGGGGCTTGGACCTGTAATTTTCAGAAGCATGCCTCATCACCCCCTTAGAAGTTCGGGAGCTTCACATTCTCTATATGTCGGTACCCC
>JAECMU010117008.1:0-11456 GCA_016106625.1 Dracogyra subfuscus
CGAGTTTTGGAAGTGCAATATCCCTTATTTTTTATGATGGGACCAAACAATTACTTCGAGAGACAGAGTTTTTCGAATGTTCGAAGTTTGAGTGTTCGAAGTCTGTAAGATCGAAGTTCAAGTTATCGAAGGTCGACTGTATCTGAAAAATCTGAATAAAGAATTTTTAATTTAATTCCCAAATGTGGGATGACATTGCTCTGCCTTTTTTTTTTTTTTCAAATGAATCTATCCATCACTTGATTAAAGTAGTTTTGTTTTTATAAACATGTTATAACTATTATTTGGCAGCCAAAATAAATAATTATAATACTAAACACTACAATTAACTTCCGTTGTTTTTATGCTGATATCCCTAACAAAATTTTAAAAATCTAATATTTTATTCGGAATTATAAATAAACAAATGATAGTAAATACAAATAATCAGTTTTGACAAATTAAATCTGAAACTGAAGACAATATATCAGATGACTGTGAATGGGCACAAAAGACAAAACGACTGTTCTGATCATGTGACATATTTGGTGCCAAATAAGTGGTTTTCCAGCCAAAAATTGCTGACACAATAAAAATAAAATAAATATTTGTATTGCTCAAATAAAATGTTACTTTTCTTGTACACGTATATATCAAAAGACTAATGGACACTGATATTAGACATAATAACTGAGTTTTTATCAATGTTTCTATACATGCTGAAGACGATTTTCTTTGATATTGAATTTGCAGACATACACAGAACAATGTTTTTAGTGTGTGTGGGTGGTGCGTGCATGGGTGTGTGAGTAATGGAGGGGTGGGGGGATCAAGATAGAAACGGTTGACTGACACCTAAACTGTAGAATATTATGTTTGGGATATGAATAAATGTTGTGGTAAATAATTTTACTGCGGTAATTTATAAAAGTCACTGTAATAAAATAAAAATTATGGATCGCAGAGGAGCAGAGGGCTAGTCTAGTAATCGTACTGTTAGCAAACATGTTTACCTATTAAACATGTAAATACCTATGTACTGTTAAGTTTCAAACATTGTTAAAACCAACAGTTTATGGGTTACCATACCAGCAATGGATTTAAGGTGCTTCCATGACGTCAAAATGTTTACTTACATATCAAAGGAGTAACAGTCCACTACACTACATGAGTATGCCTCTGGAAAAGGCCATGACATTTTTTTTTTTTATCACTTGATTCTTTTTAAAACATGACAGTAGTATTGGTGTGAACCTTCAAAGCTCTGCTGTTTTCACCTTTAAATGATAATCAAGTTCTCACAAACTATAAGGCCTAGGTCCATGAAATTTGGTTTATTGTTACATCCATTAATGTTTATCTCAATGTATGTTTAAAATTGATTAATTTTTTTATTATTTAAAAAAAATGAAAATTAATAACTAGATTAATCCTGAATGTTAATCATAAATTATTTCTTTATTCACCAAATCAGTTTAATTCTGCAGAATTCTTGTGTTTTTCAAGGAAACATTTTTTAGGACAGGATTGAATATGTGCATTGCTAATTAAAATTTTTTAAACCTTTTTAAAATGCCTTGTGGCATATCTTTTTTCTTGCATTGAAGGTAGAGTGAGTATGTAGTGTACCACAATCCCCTATTCTGTCAGTATTATCTGCCTCAATGAATTAATACACAACTACATGAATGCTTCAGTTCTTATATCAGTTTTACTACAAAAGCCTGAAAAGGTTAACATTATCTGCAATGTGAATTGTTTTGGTGTTAGGAAACCTAGAGGGTCAGTGGTTGACCTTTGCTCACTTCCTCATTGAGTTCAACCAGGAAGCCCCCAATAATTGGCTGGAGTCTGTCCCAGTTTGTGTTTGTGTCAGTTAATACACATTTTGTTTTCATTTGATGGTGTTGTCTACTGAACAGTAAGTTGTTCTTGTTAATCCAGTTTGTACAGTTGAAGTAATTATAAAGTTTGAAACAATAGAACTTAGTTCAACTACATTGTAACACTCATTGGTGTGACACCCACTTTTGATAAATAATGTTCGTGATACCTAAATACTATAATTATAGTTATATTTTATTACTATGAACTAATACTTTAAAAAAATTTTAGAATATATATATATATAAAACTAAATTATAACATTTTGTAAAATCTAATAGGGTTTCTGCCAGAGAAATTAAATATATATTTTTATAACTTTTTAGATAGATGACTGCCGTTTAAAATTTGTCCAAGCATGAAAAATGTATGCAGTGTTCAGTTTCAAAATCTTTCAAACCATGCAATAACCAAGTAGTGACATTTGTGGTGTGTTTTGTTGTTATTGCCTATACCTTGAAATGACTTACTGGCAGAAAGCCTCACTAAAAGAAAGCGACACTAAAAGTATTGACATGAATTTGTTGTTCCTAGACTGTCCCTTTAACAAGGCTTTTAATACAGTGGTCAGTGGCATAGGCAGGATTTTGTAGGGAGGGGGGTGGACCTGTGTAATGGGATATGACACAGGAACCTTTTTATGTTGTTAATAAGCAAAAAGATTTCCCAGGATTTGGGCTGTGCCACTGATGGCGGTTCTACCAAATGGTGTTAAAACTCTTCTTATCATCTTGTTTATAAGTTGATTATTTTTAAACTCAGAGTTACAGTTTAAATTGTATCATTTTAACATTACTTGTATCTGTACTGAAGATAATCTCAGATGCTTTAAACAATGGAGGATTCCATTTTAGTTTTAAGATTTTGTAAATATACTGAACTATTCTTATAAGAAATATTAAGATCCAATCCAAATCACTTTGAATTTTTTAATTGTAATGTTTTCAAAATATGTATTGTTTTCTCAAAATGTATTCATCAGTATGGAATTTGTATTCTACATACTATGAAATACATGTAATTAATATATTCTTTATCATACACTTGAGTATTGTAATTTCGAGACCTTAAGGTTTGACTTGACTGGAATGACCATAAAAATGTCACTTAACTATACATAAATATGTTTATACATGTAGTAATGTTAACTGAAAATAAAATCAAATTGAAAATTGCTGATATAATAAACACCGTTCCCAACAGTGAACACATTCCCCCTAAAACAAATAGTGTCCGGTAAGAGCATTGTAAAGTTGAAAGTATTTTCTATGATGTCAGATGTTTTGTTTCTGGAGCATTTTATTACATTTATGTTGTCTTTAGAAAAAATATCATTTTTTTTAACCAACGGATAAAAAAGATGGTAAAATTAGTAAAACCATGAATAATAAAACATTATAAAAAAATTATTAAATGGTGACAACTGTGGAAAAGCTGAAAATCAGTATAAAACATGTAATTTACTGTTCATTGTTTTGACTATTGGACCTACAGTAAGGGCAAAATTATCGATCACCTCTCCTGATCACTCTTTCTTTGGTGCAGTATATTAAAAGCAGACTTTCTGGTATTATAACCCACTCTCAAGTAATCTATTAATGTTTTAGTTGTTGTTTATTTGATAAGACCCACAACTCTGTTAGTACCCATTTAATTATTTTATCATGGCCATACAGAGTACGTCCCAATCTGTCTCGTGACTGAAAGTTGTCATTTTTGCCATCCAAACAAAACCATGTTTATCTACTTCTGTATTTTTGATAATGCAGAGTTTTGTTGCCCGGGTGAAAATAGAAATTAGTGAAAACAGTTAAAAACTATATAAACAAACATTTTGTTCTGGTTATATATACCTGTTTGTATCGCATTATTTGTGTGAAACTTGTTTGTAACCTCTTGGTATCTTTTCTGATATTTTTATTAGCAAAAACGATGACTGAAGTGAGATGGTGCTTGTGAATTTCATAAAAATCATGGAGTCTCGAATTTATAATTCTCTCAACTTTACAATACTCGACCATACATTAAAATGCCCTGAATTTCCATGCATAGGAGGACTATTTAGTACATGTAGTTGCAGAATCACTGTTAAAAAATGTAATGTACCTGTATAATTTAATCTCATTTATCAGGTGTACATGTATGTATTTTGAATCTACAAGTTTAAGGGAAATCCCATTTTTATCTAGCTTATCGTTGTAATATGAACTATTGCTGGTAATCGCTAAAACCTGACATACAGTATTTACATTGTGTGTCAATGAAGTGGTACCTATTCAGGCTTTGATATGCTAATTGTTATCTATCTGCCTGTACATAGGGTATTGGCATGCTATTTGTATATTAATTGAAGCCAGTAATAACAATTGTGAGCTATAACTTATCGGAGTATAACCTGACAATAATTTCCTTCAGCTTTTTTTTTTTTTAACCATTATTATTAATATAAAAAGATTTTGGTTAAACATGTAACATACATAATCATACAGTTATGTATGTTATTTATTTTATTTATTTTAATTTTATATGTAACCTTTCCATACACATTTTTAATAAGCTGTATCTATCTGTAGGCCTTCATATGCAAAGCACCTGCTGTGAAGATTAATATTTTACTACTGAGAAACAGACATGTATATCCTGAATTTAGTTATAGGAAGTTATGTTAAAAAAGAATAAAGAATGTTACCACTGTTTTGTGTAATTTAAATAACTTAAGTGTAGACCTGTATAATTTACACTGTCGTGATTTAAAGTTGATTTCCGCAAAAATATCTCATTACCAATTCACCAAAAAGGGAATTTGAAAACCATGTGTCATTTATATACATGTAGCTGTTTTTAAATTTTAATAATTCTGTATGTACATTTACGTTTACATAGCTAAATGTGTACTGGGTTTGTCTACAGGTTTTTCTAATCAAATTTGACAAATTCCTATTAATTGTTGGCGTACAGCTTAAACTCTAAATGTAATATACTCTATTAATAATAGTATTCTATTGAATTGTCTTTTTTAATGTTAGTGAAAAACAAGTACATATACATGTATATATGGTAATCATGTTGACATTTGTCTGAGGGAACATTAAAACAAACATTGAATTTGTTTATTACCTATGACGCATAGGATAATGAATTTCATATATATATATATATATATATATATATATATATATACACACATATCAGGGGTGGGGAGAAATTATATTGTCAATCGGTCCCACTTGTCGTCACTACCTGGGGGGTGGGGGGTAATGGATGGGGAAAAAAAGAAAGGAATAAAAGAACATTTAAAAGATGATATTTGCCAAATAGGGTTTCTTTTTAAATCAGAGTAACATTTGTATTGTTTTATGAACACAAAACGATAAACATGAAAACATTATTTTATTTTTTTAATCGCATCAGTGACCCCCTCCCCCCCCCAAATTGTATATATTTTACATAATGGAATAATTAATATAAAATTTTAATTCCCATATATGTATAAAAAGTACGAGTATTTAGTACAGTATTCTGAAAATTAATAAAAGTTCGCACCGTAGAAGCGTTTGACAGCCTGTTTAGACAAAGAAATAACATCATCACTGGTTGAAATTTGACCTCTTCTGGCTCTAGAGATAACAGTACATGTAGCCGTTTTGCTTACTCTAAAAAAAGAGGTGGAAACCTGTAGCAAATTTTTAAAACCTTTTTAATTATTGGATACACTATACATTTTATTTCATTATATTTTATGCGATTTTAAGCAGTTTGTATTGCACAAAAGCCTCTTGCGTCGGACTAGGACACCCGACCAGACTGAGCTCCGTGCATAGGTGTTGACAGGTGTTGATTGGAACCAGTTGCAAATTCTGGTCCTTGTTTAATTGGAGTGTAATACCTTGATGGCTCTCAGACCAAGAATTGTGCTATTGTTAACATCTGTTTAATATCTTGACCAGCTCAGCGACTGACAAATGTGTAGCCTAATGGCAGTCGATTGACACTAGTGTACGGTCCTACTTCAGTGACTGGCAATATACTTAGGCAGACTTTAAAATCACAAACGTCTGAAACACCAGCAATATTGACCACTATTTATGTCTGGGCAGGCCGGTCCACTTGACGTATAGGAAATTTTTCCAATAATAGAAATGTGCAGGTGCTTCGGACTGACAAGAATGACAAAAGTGGGACCGACAAACGCACATTTAAAAGAAAAAATTCGGTCTCAGAAATCCAGATTCGGTCCCAGACCGGGAAAAGGGGGCTTTTCCCCACCTCTGATACATACATACATACATACACGTGCACACGCAAGCACACACATGTATAACTCTTTAAAAAAAAGACAACTGAAATATTAATGTTAATATCAAATACATGTATTAGACCAAACATACATTTTGACCACAGACATCCTAGTAAAGAACGTTCAGGTATGTTTATCAACACACCAAAACACATTCCATGCATCATGCAGTTGCCTGTACACATGCGTGGGGTGTCATTCTCGATTTTAACAATTTCCAGGAACGTCCATTAATTAATCACACTGAGCAGTACATTATTTCTGTCAATCTTTTTCATTCTGTTGATCATACAGTTGTTTCCCACAGCTAATATTCCTTGCAATTTTGGCGATTGTAAATTTTTTATTAGAGTTCCCCTACCTTTTTTGAAGAAAATAAATCATGAATTCACTGGGTCGGCACATGTTTGATATTTAAAATCTGTGTTCGCTCCATTGCCTGTCTCACAGTCACACACGCAATCTCAGGGCTCGGACATAACGCCGGCACCAACAGCAATTGCCGTCATGGGGTTAAAAAATGGTTGTGTGTAGAGAACATCACTGTGACACTTTTGTTGGCATAATGTGCCTGGTTTATATATTATCGGCCAATATTTAACATTTGCACATTTGAAATATGTCTACATACAGCTAAATAACCTTTCAGTCACATTTATTTACTGCAAATGTCACTTTGAAAAAAAAAACATTGTCATAGGCAGGTTGAAAATTGCAGTGGGAGAGTAATTCTCAAGTTTGAGCCCTGCAGTCTATATATATCTACAGACCTGCCTCAGTGGTGTCGTGGTTAGGCCATCGGTCAACAGACTGGTAGGTACTGGGTTCGGATCCTATTCGAGGCATGGGATTTTTAATCCAGATACTGACTCCAAGCCCTGAGTCAGTGTTCCGCAAGGCTCAGTGGGAAAGAGTAGCCAGATAACCGTAACATAAAATGTGTTGAGTGTGTTGTTAAATAAAGCATTTCTTTCTTTCTATAGCTACATGTATGAACACACCCAATTCAGAATTTGTTCACTCCTTTTTTCTTTTTTTTTTGAATTTCGTACATGAGGGAATTTCTATCCACAGTCAAAAACCGTGATGGAAAGCCATATTGTGTCTCCATCGCTGGGCTCAGAACTGAGAATAAGCTTCTCCGAGTGCAGCTGAACTGTTGAACAATATGACAGTTTGAGAGTATGACATAAAAACAAAACAGACCATAAGTGGTTATGAGTTTGAAATATTTTGAAATTGGTCGTGCTTTGACAAATTTTAAACAGCAGGCCTGTTACTAATAAATAATAAGTATTGTCATCGTATCTAAAACATAAAACGATATATATATATCCATTAATTTCCAAGATTTTAGGCATATGTAATTTTACCCTTTGGCAGAAACCCGGATTTACTATTGTTCTGAATCGGTTGGAATTTCATCATCGGACATTTGTTATATTCGGATGGCATCAACTGATCAACTTAAAATTTCTCAGTCAGTTTGAATTATGAGGATCACACACTTCTTGTCTTGTTCACCCTTCAAATAGCTCATTTTACCTTTAATAACCATTTAGTATCTCATTTGTTTATGTACACGCACACGTGAAAACAAACCCAAATCCAAGCATACAGTGTATCAGTTCTATCATCTCAACAAGAAGAACTATTACAGTTAACATTTTCTCACACAATTGATTATGGATTTTTGTAATCGATGATCACATTGTTATATAGCCAAACCGATCATTGGAATATCACTATGATTTACTGTTTCCTTGTTACTATTAATAGAAATTTAAATAATGTAATAATACCCGCAAATCTAAAAACTTGATATTGTTATCTCCTATCACATTTGATATGATAATTTAGGTACTTGTGTCATAAATATTGGCTGTCATGGACTTTCATATAATCTCTTTCCAGGGTACAGTAAACTATTCATATTTGATATTTGGCCTTTTCTTACTTTGTTGGGTAGGATCTAGCACAGTTGAGATGCTTGGGTCCTGCAGACCTATTGTACACTACCTTTTTTCTGTCTTGGTCTAGATATAAAATATTATGTGGCAGCAGATTTGTGATTTTCAGTTATAGTTTACATACATACATGTAGGCGTTACATTCATGTGAACTATGAATTACAACATAGGATTGATTGATGTGATTTCAGAGAACCAGTTGATGGCAATGACACTGATAATGATGTGTTTCGAAGTGGCTCCGAATCTCCACAGTTCACTCTTCCTGTAACTCTAGACCCGAAGTACCGCCGTGCCACAGTTAGTGGTGGATCTCCAATCCTTGAGCGACCGTCCCTAGTTATAGAAGACCTTGATCCACCACGCCCCAAGTCACAGGCTGTGAACGCTGCCGAGAAGGAGGCAGTATTTGCCTCGCTAGCGGCTACTGACAATGCTCTAGCTGCTACCGCACAGAGGAGGGAGAAGAGTGCGTTTTCTGGAACAGAGGGTGTGAAGATCGAGATTACTCCTCTACCTGCCAGTGAAGACACTCCAGTAAATACCCCGCTGGTGATCACCTCATCAGAAAGCACTGCTCCGACAAACACCACACCCACAAGCACAACACCAGCAAGCACTGTCTGCAGTAAAGTCACTCCAGATATAGTTGAAGGTAAATAGTTATTGTTTCATAATTATATTTTTATTCTTTTGAAAATAGAAATTTCTTAGTTTTAAGTTTATATTCTTATGACGCAGACTGTTGCATCAGTCTTTTTCTACAGGTGTGTTAACATCTGAAACCTGTGTCTCTTGCAGAGACGCATCTGTCCAGACGCACCCTTTTTATCTGCCATTCAGCCAGACCTGTAGTTCCTCTATCCATTCCAGGCCTGGTGCTTATAAAACATTTAGAGTCTAGACTGGAGACTCTAGTCTGAGACAGTAATTCCATGACAACACCTTACAAATGGCATTCGTGCGACGTCATTAGAGATTGAGTGTGGACTCTAAAAGTTTTATATTTAAGCATGGGCCCAGGGCTAGCTGTTATGCAGCTTTAAAGTCACACAAACTGCCAGTTCATTATGTGATTTAAAAAAGTGGCAAACTTCAGTAAAAAAACTGAGTTCAGTGCAAGTTTGAGGCATGATTGCATGTACGTTACACATGTTATTGTTATGGAATAGCAAAACTCCCTAAAATACAAAGTGTTTGCTGTTAAACTGCAAAATGTAAATAAATCACTGAAAAATACACTCAAAAAAGTTTCTTAAATTTCAGTTTAAAAAATGTAAAATAAAACTACACTAAGCTGCACATTTTATTTTTCCTTTTATTGTCTTTGCTCTGTATATTATCTACAAAAAGGACCAACAATTTTATTAGTTTGAAAGTTGTCCACTGTCACATCTAGGTCAAGCTTAGATCAACATGTTAAGTACATGAATACTATCTGGGTGTTTTTACAGGCAAGTTATTTTTAATTCTTTAAAAAACATTTTTGAATGTCACACTTATTGTCTGTCCTTACCGTTGGTTTAATCTAGTATCCTGGAAGCATGAGAAACCATCCTGGAAGCATGAGAAACCTATCGTTTATACTTTTTCATTCCCTAAATCTGTTTTTAAAAGCCACTTGTATGATTGATTACTGAAGTACATTACAGATGGCACAAATACCATGTCATGTATCTTTACCGTTATAATTTTTGTCTTTACCGTTATCTGTTGAATAATGGAAATGACCGATTTGACACTTTTCACAATCATCTAGTCTAGTATTACATCTTACATACGCCTGTAAAAGTAATAATTATAGAATCTGGTATCCATATGTACATTTATAAAAGTATTTACCATTATTAATTTTCTCTGCTGTTAATAAATTAATGGTAAAAACAATTGTTTACTATTATGCCTTACGATTAAAAGTGAAAACAGAAGCACGAAAATATTTTAATGTAAATTTAAAAACATTATACATCTCTAGTTTTGCTACTTAAAATTTTGTACCACTGAACATATCTGCTTTAGATTTTACTGTTAGAAACATGAAAAACAACATTTTATATTTTAAGAAATTATTTTTCGTTATTTGTCCCTTTTTATTAAAATGGTCCAAATGTGTTTTGTTCCTTCTGTATTATCTCAATATTATTAAAAAAAACAGACTTTGGTTTTAGATTTCGCTCTTTAAATGTTTGTGTGTTTTTTCTCTCTATTACTCAGACACAAAACTATCAGAACAGAAGGGCTTGGAATTTCGCGTGACGAAGCCAACACCTCACATCCTGGAGAACCCGTACCAAGAGGCGGAACATCCGTGGTCGTCTAATGAAGGCGTGATCCGTGGGGTGGCCACTGACGCCAACAAGGACCAGCCTCATCTGAGAACCATAAAGCGGATCGACTCCTCATACCATGAACAGGTGAACACGCCATTAGTCACGGTTCCTGACAGAGGGTGCAAAGGGTAAAATTACATATCCTAAAATCATGAAAATTAATGGATACATTTGTTTTAATTGTGTTCAAAAGATTGTAAATGTTTGTCAAAATCCATGAAATGTGCTGTCCATTTTGAAGACATTTCAAACACATAAACACTTAGATCTTAGATGGGGGCGCATATGATGTTCTTGTTTTTATTACGTACCCTCAAATTATTTTCTTGCCCACTAGACCGGATTATCCAGCTTTTGCATGGCTATGGAAAAATCTATCTTACCCACGGGTGCTAGATAAATCTATCTTACCCACGGGTATAGACGATTTCTACATACGCGGTTATGAGGCTACTTATAACTGGAGACTAACTGTTCACTTGACTTGTATGTTTTTTCTCTCACAAAAATGCCATTTCATGTTGCATATTGTTCATTATCAAAAATACGTAAATCAAGGTTCCCGCCTCGTGTAACACACTCGACGACCAACACATTGACCGCGAAAGCCTGTGGCGATGTAAACAACATCAAGTGACATCACAGCTAATATTTTTCATAACTTTGTTGAACTATTTATTTGCGAAGCTGCCAGTTCATGTTGTATTATTTTTATTTTTATAATCCTCCAAAAGGTTATGTTAATGAAATTAAAAATTTGAACTTAATCATGAAATTATTATTATTTTATTTTGTCCAATGGGACTACTTTTTAGCGCGTATGGTTAAAGGAGTCTGTAGACTCAATGTTTACAGTCGGCCAAGAATGGCAATATAAAAGTAACAAGTAGGCATATTTTTGCTTTAGTTACTAAGTGGGCAAGAAAAAGAATCAAAGAAAACACATCAAACCCAGCTGCTATTCACAAAATCCTTCGAAATCTTAATCCCAAAGAT
>JAECMU010117010.1:0-15479 GCA_016106625.1 Dracogyra subfuscus
GAGTGGTCGTTTTCACTTTAACGTACCCAAACCATAGCCTGAATAGGTGTAATAATATGATGGAGTTTTTTTTATTTTATTTTTTTAAGAAGAGAAAAAAAAAAAAACTATAACCCCATTTCGTTCTGTTGAAATATATTTAGTTAAATAGTTTATTATACTATCAAGTCATTTATGTTGTTTTACAAGTCAGGTTAATGAAAGCGAAGCGCCTTGCAAATTAGAGAGTTTGTTTACATTGTGCGAACATGAAAAATGCGATATTTTCTTTAAAAAAAAAAAAATGTTTGTCCTACATTTATATGTATTTCAGTATTACATATTTAAATATATCATACCAAGGTGTATCTTTATGCTAAATATGAACAGTATACACCTCGGCATTAGCTACTGGGTTTTGATTTTGTCTCCGGGCTATACATTGGTCGACCGGTCTGATCTGGCACCATCGGTTTCCCCACCCTCCGACTCGCTTTCCGTTTTTTCTTTAGTATCACCGTGGTAAGTAAATGTGTATCTTTCTTCATTTACTAACGGCGCAAATTGATACGGAAAAACGTTTTGTGAACGAACACTCATTGTTTTGGTAAGCCGTGCAAGTCTTAGATTCTTTATGAGCGGTACGAACTAATGCTTTGAAGTGTAAGGCGTCAGCCAGATCAAAAAGCTACTCGGCTCTGACGTCACGGACCTGTGATTGCCCTGCTCATTAAAGATCGGCAATTTCCGCTAAGAGCTCGTATCTGTTTCTTTACGGAGATATTTTAAGTAATTACTTTTTTTTGTAATTTTTTTTTTTTTTAGGTGATTCAATTTATAATTAATTGTACATGGTTGGTGCCAAATATAGGTCACGTGTCATGTTTCCTTTAAACAAGTGCATTCCCCCCCCCACCTAAGTAGTGGTCTGGTCCGAACATCCCAACAGCCAATGGGATAGCCCTAAATTCTTCTACTGTATACTGCTCTCAAGTTCCAGTCACATGACTGTAACTTCCTTCTTTTTCCCTGAGCGCATCGCACAGAGAACAGGAAGCGGGAATCTTGAGGACTGGTAATGTATCTATAAAAGAGAAAATACCTCAAGTTTTCTCCATTTCTTTTCACATTACCGGTCCTCAAACAAGTGCAGCATTCAACAGATGGTGGCGGGTGCAGAGATCCGTAGATCCTTCTTGTAACTCCCCAAGACCGGATAGCAGCTGACCAGGGGAAGAATAAGGCCAACAATTGTGACCCCTCCTCCAAGGGATGCCCGTCGCAGACCAATGCAGGTGATGTTAGCAACAACAACCAGAATGGTGGCATCTGTCAGCAGTAGCGGTACAGCCCCCAGTACAATGGACCAGGAGGTGGAAGCCACATCAATGGGTTCTGACAGGGTAGGAAGATGTTGCCACCATGGATGCGTGTCATGGGCTACCCTTGCGTATTGACAAGTTAGTTTTGACAAAGCAATCGACAACATAATGAGGTGCATCCGTCAGAACTATTGAACAACAAACCCCTGTGTGTTTTCTATCTAGTACACCCAAAGAAAATGTCAGTTCAATAACGATAACAAAACCACATGCCGTGCAGTGCAGGGCAAATTATCTGGACCGAAGTTCCGGCTACAGTGCTTGAACTGTGCATAAGAACGAAGTCTAAGCAGTCCTCACCTGTCGATTCGTTGGGACATCTCAGGATGCAGCCCAGAATCGATCAGACATCATCGGCAATGAGGATGGCTGGTATTCAACAGAGTCTGCACAGCAACAACCGGACCCAGATGGTGGAACCCGTCAACGTCTTCTGTGGAGATGTCTCGCAGATAGTAGTTAGCGAAGATGGAGACCGTAGCCCAGTAGCAACCTGTGATGATGTGTTGATGGGCGTGTTGCAATGTAGTGACATGGTGGCAGCCAAGGCACGAAGTTCATGCGGGTTCATAGCAGACGGAGGTGGTAAACTTTCCTTCTGATAAGCTGTCAGGATACAGGACCGGATCTATGTAGCCACCGTGTTCTTGGTAATATCCCACAACTGACTCTGGTTACATAAAAGGAACAGTCTCTTGCGATTCTGTCGAAAAGAACTGGTCCTCTCAATATAGTGATGCAGGGCTCTCACAGGACGCAATGTCAAATCCTCGACATCGGCTGGACCCACGATAGAGGAGAGAGCCTGCACAACATA
Source organism: Dracogyra subfuscus (assembly GCA_016106625.1). Lineage (NCBI taxonomy): Eukaryota > Metazoa > Mollusca > Gastropoda > Neomphalida > Peltospiridae > Dracogyra > Dracogyra subfuscus. The sequence continues at coordinate 2,179 of JAECMU010117010.1, forward strand.
CGAATGAGGCTCTTGGTCGGGCAGCTGATTCTTGGTGACAAAGTTCATGAGTAGCCCCAAGTTGACCGCACAATGATCTCGGTGGAAGTGGACCAAGTCGACATCAAGAGCATGGAGTTCTGAGACATGAGCAGCAGTGGAAAACCCCAGTAAGAACACTGTCTTCCTTGTCAGGTCTTGCAGGGAAGATGTAGCAATCGGCTCAAATGGTGCAGTTGATAACGTTCGTAACACCAGATTCAAATCCCAGCGTGGTGACCGAAACCAGTGGACTTGATATGGTATGCCTGATAACTTCGTTCCAGTAGCGACATCACGAACAGTAGCAATGACTGAAACGTACCCAGCGATGATTGATCCCTTCAGACATAAGGAAGTCCGCAAGTACAGCAGAACATCAGCAAGACGCGGTATCTGGATCATCTGAGGTCTGAGTTTTTGTCAGACACACCATCGGTGAAAGCAGAGCCATCTAATGTTGTAAGCCGCAGGAGTGGACGATCTGTGTGCTTTCAAAATGGCCACCGTGGACTGTGAAGAGAACCCTTTCTTCTTCAAACTCGTGGAGATAAGGTCCACGCGTGCAGTTGGAATAATCAGCATCCAGTCAATCCCAGCTGATGGCCAATGCGTCTAGATCCAGCGCTTCCGGATCTGGTACTGGAGACACATACACCTGCAACTGACGGTTGAATCTTGTGGCGAACAGATTGATGTTTGGTGTCCAAAGTCGGTCGCACACCCATTGAAACGCATCCGGATGGAGCATCCATTCTGTTGGCTGTGGAGATGATGGTCGAGACAGCGTGTCGGCAAGCACGTTGGAAACTCCCGGGATACGATGAGCCTGAAGTTCTAGCGGAATCTTGTCGACCATCTTGAAGAGACAAAAGGTCAACTGCAGCAGAGGACTGGAGTGAGTTGATGTAAGCCACCACCGTGGTGCTGTCTGTGGCCATCATGAGGAGCACGCCAGTCAATGTCTGTCGCCAGTGATGGATGGCGTGGTAGACTGCCAACAGCTCCAGCATGTTGATGTGGAGTCCCGCCGTTGTCTGGTCGCTGAGATGAGCTCCCCAACCTTCCAGTGAAGCATTGACGATGGTGATGAGTAGCAAGAAATGGACGCATAGAGACACCTTCTAAGATGTTCGATTGGCGCTGCCACCACTCCAGGCTGAAGCGGAGATCGTCTGGCAGAGGGATGATCAAGTTCGGATTGTCGAGACGCACAAACGAGTCAAGTCTTGAGCGGACGTCAGGAGACCCAGAAGACTGCCAAGCCTTAGGAACTGCTGTCAAGGAAGAGGGTGTGTGGACCCCTCCGCCACAAGTTGTGGATACGACCGGGCTGCTAAAATGTTGTAGCATGACCAGTAACATTTCTTCAAAACATCAGCCACCAGATCGACTATGGACGGCCCTGGTGAGCAGATTCAGCCTTCTTGGCCCTAGTAGACAGCAACGTCAGGTAACTGTCGAACTCCACCTCAATGAACCATAGTAAAACAATCATTGTAAATCTCCGTACCACGTGATGACAACTGGATGACTTCCAGGACCAGCGGAAGTAGCGACTGTCTTGCAATGCCACCAAATATAGTGAACGATCTGCTGAAAATCGCTGAATCTTCCTCGAGCAACAGAGGAACCAATACAAGGGACCGGACCAGTAGACTGTCTTCATCACCAACCCAGAACGCTTGAACGTCGTACCCCTTCATGGCAAACAGCGTGCAATAGATCACAGGTCTGTCAAAATGTGTGGCTTGTGTTGTGCTGATCCAATGTACTGGCTGCAACCGGAAACACGGACCGTGGACGGTCCCGTCATGATTCGGTGTAAACCCTTAATGCCGGATCAGCTGTTGAGTGGTGTGGACGGTACGATGTACACAGACTGGCAGGAGCTGGTGGAATCCTGGATGCTGTACCACTTCGATTGAGAACGGGACAACGGTACCGAACGGTGAACCGATGACGCAATCTTCCAGTTCGTTACAGGGCTCCGTATGCTTACTGGAACAAGTGATCCACACGGGCTGGTTAATGGTAGCCATGTAAACCGACGGAGGCCTGTGGCAGCCAACGATCGAATGCCAACATCCGCTGGTGGAACCTCTGTGGCGATCATCAGAACCGGACCCTTCATGGCTGCAATCAGTAGCAGTAGCATAGCAGATATGACAGCCAGACAGTCCCTCAGTGACAGGTGGTCCGCATCATTCAGATCTTCCAGCTTCGCAAGAATCGTAAATCATCAGAAAGTCACATAGCCCATGAACAGGCTAGTCGCGCTGGTCAAGGCCTGATGGAGATACTGGAGAACTGGAACGTGGGCGGTCCTGTGTGGATACCAAGGAGGGACATCAGTCGTTATCATCTGTGTCGGGCCCTTCTTGAAAGGTGTCGGTGGATGTGGCAACTTGTCGTAGATGACAGCATCTTCACCAAAGTCTCGTTGAACTGTCGCGCAGGCTAACCAATCAGCCGTAACTGAACACACTGGGGACGCGGACCATGGATGATCCCATCTGGAACCAGAGGACTTGGAAGCCACATCTACGGTCCCGGCTCCGATGCGACGAAGACTTCCTCTCTGAAAATCGGTGACCTGTGGAGTCCGTGGAATGTGGAACGGTCTGATCAGGCTTCGTAGACGGCCGCGTGGAAACTACAGGCCTCTCCATGCACTTCCCCGAAGAGATCAGGGGATAACAGAAGCCGCACCTCCTGAAGACTGGACTTGAACTGGTCGATTTTGGACCGGTGAGCCGGACGGCCGTGTGGAGGCCGCAGGTCTCTCTACACTCTTCTCTAAAGAGGTCGGGGGATCCACAGAAGCCACACCTCCTGAAGACTGAACTTGAACCAGTCAATTCCGGACCGGTGACCTAGACGGCCGTGTGGAGGCTGCAGGTCTCTCAATACTCTTCTCTGTTGGACTGGTGCAGGCAAGATGATCTGCATCAACCGAACCCGCTGGCGATCCAGACCGTGGATGGTCCCGATGGGATCCTGAAGCCCTGGAAGGCCATCTGATGATCTTCGGTGCCCATCCACAGAAGTAGTTGAAAGCCATACTGGTCTCGGTGAACGGCTCCGTTCCCGACTTTGGTCCCGGCTCCGATGGGACCCCGACCTCCTCACGGTAGAACGGTGACCCGTAGAGCTGGTAGAATGTTGATTCCGGTTTGTGGAACCCGAGGGCCGTGTGGAGGCCGCAGGTTGCTCTGCACTCTTCTCCGACAACATCGGATCTCGATCCCTCGAAGCCACCACTGGAGTAGAAGCTTGTACCGTCCTTGACCCCAAAACCGCTGATTTGGCCACGGAAGCCATCGTTTCCTGCACGGTGTGCTTCAGCCATGGAGTCTGCGATGGATGATGAAGATTCCACCTTGCGCGCTCTTGTAGACACCACCTTCAAGTAGGCTTCAAACTTCTCAGTCGAGAGGCCAGCACACAAGTGAACAAACAAACATTTCATAACAAAGAAACACTTGGAAGCAAGTGAATTATGCGAAATGATACACGAAAGCTAGCAAAAGCTTTTAGAAACTGAAGGCTAAAACCATTTCACCCAACCAATACAAAACCAAAAGGCTGAAAAAAAAAATTGTTGACTCAATACAGAGCCAAGAAAAATACGTCCAGACCGTATCGCGAAGAGAAAAAGAAGGAAGTTACAGTCATGTGACTGGAACTAGAGAGCAGTATACAGTAGAATAATTTAGGCCATCCCATTGGCTGTTGGGATGTTCGAACCAGACCACTGCGTGGAGGGGGGGAAATGCACTTGTTTGAGGACCGGTAATGTGAAAAGAAAAATTGGTTACTGTTTTAAGATATTGGCTTTATCCTGCTCAGGTCGATTGGCAGAGCCTCGCTCTGAGCATTCGCCATTATAACCATCGTAGGATAAAGCCGACAGTAACCAGTTATTCCCTATATAAACATCGCTTAAAACATGGATACGATCATTGACATATTTGGCATTTCAATTTGTGTAAACAAAACTGAAATTAATAATAATTTTCCGACTATTCCTGTAGGATTGCAGGATAAAAGAAATAACTGGTTACTGTCTTAATATCTCGGCTTTATCATGCTCAGGTAGAATGGCGAATACAGCTCGACAGAGCCTCGTTGCATTCACCATTCTAACCTTTGCAGGATAAAGCCAATATCTTAAGACAGTAACAAGTTATTCCCTATTTATTATCCACTTTTGGAGAAATAATGTCTTTAAATCTGTGACAGTAGGCCTATGCCTTTAAATGTATTGTCTTTTTACATTAGCCTACTGTAAAACCATTAACAGTGATGAGTAATGTACTTAATAGAGTATATTGCATATATGTAGGCCTTTGGGTAGAAGAAACGTAAATATATGGAATGTGCGTATTGTTACATAATGGGTACATGTCGTACACATACCTGTGCTCCTTATGGGCCAGGTACGACTGAACAGTGTCACACTCGAAACATGTGTCGCATTCGTAACATAGATCAATCGTACCCCAATTTATCCCGCAATCACTGTATTCATTGTCAAGATATGATGACTAGATAAATCTCTATATTTTTGGTCAATGACTAAAAATATAGGTCATGTGACACTTGACTCGAGTATTTCAGACTAGATTTTCTATAAACATACTCTTTAAATCATGTTTTAGTACAGTAAATGCAAATATATTTTAGTTTTGTGATAACAATACAAAATGTGTATATTTGTTTATGAATTGGAGTTTAGAAATGCTTATTGAATGTGACAGAATGTAGCTAATGTCTTACAAAGAATGACGTCATAGCAAAAGCCTTGCTGGGTTGACATACTCTATTTGGGTACACAAAAATGGAATAAATAATGATTTTTAGACTGTTCCTGTAGGATTGCAGGATAAAAGAAATAACTGCTTACTGTCTTAAGATATCGCTTTATCCTGCTAAGGTCGAATGGCAAATGCAGCTCAGCAGAGCCTCGCTGCATTCGCCATCCTAAACTTTGTAGGATAAAGCCGATATCTTAACACAGTAACCAGTTATTCCGTATATAACCATCGCTCAAAATATGGATACGATCACTGACACACTTGGCAGAAGCAAGGGTTGAGACGTATAAGTGAACTATTCACACTGTGAAACAATACATTTCTATTTTGTACTTTAATACTTGTAATCCATGTGAAATGCTTAGTGGTTCATTTGTAACTTATGATAGCTGTTTGGTAGTGCTTCATGCAGATGTGAATAAACATTATCGAGATTCGTCCATTTTAAAAAAAACCTCCAAATGCAACCTGTAGGCCTACGTATGTGAGGGGCTGTATGATAAGTATAATGTTATCATTAGCAGACATGGATTCATAGTTTGTGAAAACAGCAATCTAGAAAAATAACAACTGAATCACCCCCACTGGCTACGGGCCTGGAGGTCCTCATTTTTCACACACTATCCCAAACCTACCGTAAATCCTTGAATAGAGGCCTGCCTGCCTTGCTTAGAGCCTGGGTCTCAGAGCATTTCGAAATAAATAGAAGCCTGCCTTGGTTCATTCATACATTTAACTTATTTTCGTGCTGGTCACATACCTCACCTATCTGTCCAGGACAGTGGATTAGTTGGTTAGTGAGAGAGGAGAGTTATTGCACCTACTGCATGAGCCCGTACAAATTCGCTCTGGGTCGGAACTGGTACTAGGCTATGAACACTGTACCTACCAGCCTGTAGTCTGATGGCTTAACCATTGTGCCATTGAGGCTGGTACCTGCCTTGAATAGAAGCCTGCCTAGTTCTGCTATTCAAGCTTTGTTAGGTGAAATTACCGCATTATACTCATGGCCACTTTCATCGCATGACAGCACATTTTTAACAACATAGCGAGAACAGTACTGGAAATAATAAACAAAAAAAATAGAAGCCTGCCTTGAATAGAGGCCAGGTCTCAGAGGGTTGCGAAAAAACCCAGAAGCTTAGGTTTCCATTCAAGAATTTACAGTAACCATCACCCTTAGCCAGGTGACTCCTTTTGTTTTCAATATTCGTCAACGCTTTGTGCCCTCACCATAAGCCTAAACGACCCCCACTCTCAAAAACGTGGCTACGAGCCTGTCACCCTGTACTGTCTTATTTCCAGAGGCCCATATCCATTTCTTAACACAACATGTTTCGTTTGGTCTGCTATTTAAAAAACATATAAGAGCAGCTAGGCTGTATTTTATTTCCCATTTCAAGCAGTGCTGAGTGTACATTTTAACTAGTATAAATAGTGTAAATAAATAGAATCTTAATTCTTTTATTATTATTATTATATTTATTATATCTTGTATATTATATATTTATTATTTTGTCGTACGTTGTATTATGTTGATAAGTCGAAAAAACTTAAGCAATAAAGAACTTGAATTAGTTGTAACAACTGACATTCAATAAATGTCATCACATGAACTAATTAAAGAAAGAAATGTTTTATTTAACGACAAACTCAACACATTTTATTTACGATTATATGGCGTCAGACATATAGTTAAGGACCACACAGATATTGAGAGAGGAAACCCGCTGTTGCCACTTCATGGGTTACTCTTTCCGATTAGCAACAAGGGATCTTTTATATGCAACATCCCACAGACAGGATAGCACATACCATGGCCTTTGATATACCAGTCGTGGTGCACTGGCATCAAGTGAGCGCTGTACCACTGAGCTACGTCTCGCCATGAACTAATTAAGACATTTAAATGCCCACTTGCCTCTCAAACTCAACAGTTTTTGGCCATGACATCTGCTTTATGCTCAAAAGCTTCAGAGAGGTGAACATCATCTTGTCTCCCATTTTGAGTGAGAAAACGGGTCCTTGCTGAGGAGGTGAAGGCTGAAGAACTAACAAAGCTACAAGGTCCGTTTCATATTTTTCATCATGGTTGATAATCAGTAGCATCTTTTCTTCATTGCAGTAGATGGGGATGTCAACCCAGTCTACAACAGTAAATAATAATTTCCAAAAACACAGTGAAACATTTGTTAAAGTTGTTTTGTTTAATGACACCACTAGAGCACATTGATTAATTAATCATCGGCTACTGGATGTCAAACATTTGGTAATTTGTACATATAGTCTTCAAGAGTAAACACACTACATTTTTCCATAAGTAGCAAGGGATATTGTATATGCACCACCCCCCAGACAGGATAGCACATACCACAGCCTTTGATATACCAGTTGTCATGCACTGGCTGAAATGAAATATAGCCCAATGGGCCCCAATGACGGGGATTGATCTCAAACTGACTGTGTATCAAACAAGTGTTTTACCAATGGGTCCCAGGATAAGATGATTGAACAATAAAACATTTCAAAATCTTCATACACATTTAGTCTGCCCAATCTTTAACTAAATAGCAATTTAAATAAATACAAAGAGATATACTACATAATTAAACATACAGATGTCAGAAGATTCCAGCAAGTGGGAGGGTTAGTAATATTCAACTTTTGTGAGGGATATTTGAAACAACAGACAGGAAAGCACATACCACAAACCCCAATCAGTTGAATGGATCCAAACAGTTGGTTGAATCCTGCGACACAAACACCTAAGGTGAGAATTCAACCAACTGAGCTAATCCCCCCTGCTATTAGCATCAAAGTATCTTTTATATGCACTGTCCCATAGACAGGACAGCATTTACCATGGCCCTTGATGTATCAATTACAGGGCACTAGGTCGGACAAGAAAAAAACCCAAACAACTCTAATGACAGAGTTAGATTTCACAATAGGAAGGAAATGTTTTATTAAGGAAGGGGGATAATCTAAAAAACAAATAAACCCCCTTGAAAAAGATGGTATATGATACTATAAAACATATTCCAAAAGGATTTTTATTTATTCCAATCTTAACCCCCATGTACATATGGTCTGAATTAGGTAAGTACCGAAAATTAACCAAATACGCGAAATACCGGACATATAATAAATCAGATACAAGTCATATTTATCAATGATTATACTTTAAATTTCTTTAACATGTAGCAATAATGATTTTTGTAAGGTCCAGGATCAATAACGTTATGCATTTAATATACACATGTATGTTTGGTTAGCAACATTGTCAGAGTAAAAGAAAGAAAGAAATGTTTTATTTAACGATGCACTCAACACATTTTATTTATGGTTATATGGCATTAGACATATGGTTAAGGACCACACAGATATTGAGGGAGGAAGCTCGCTGTCACCACTTCTTGGACTACTCTTTTTTTCGATTAGCAGCAAGGAATCTTTTATATGCAGCATCCCAGAGACAGGATAGCACATACCACAGCCTTTGATGTACCAGTTGTAATACACTGGCTGGAGCGAGAAATAGCCCAATGGGCCCAATGATGGGGATTGATCCCAAACCGACCGTGCATCAAGCAAACGCTTTACCACTGGGCTACATCTTGCCCCCTGGATTCCACATTAGATGCCAAATAGTTGAAATGATGTACTGGGGTGCTGTTAAACACCAATTCCTTTGTTTTGCCTTGATTTATATTTTCACCTTCATTATGATTGTCATCCACAAGGTGGTGATCATTTTGAGGAATTCGATTCGGTCCTCCTACCAGTGAGAAGTCGATGAAATTCAGCATACCGGTAATTCCAGAAGACATCTGTAACAGTAAAACAACAGTACATCATGACACGACATATAAAAGTAAACCACAGTAACCAATAGCGATAACTTTCAAGGTCCTGTTGGAAATATAACAGTTGGTTAGACATTTAATATAGGCACATATGTTTTAAAATGTTTAGTGACTACATTTTTCAATTGTAAAGTGTTATGAATTAAAAGAAAATTAAAAATTAAAAATGGTGGTTGTCTTCACAAACCTTATAATCATGAACAACAGAGGTTATTACCAGAGTGTTTTTCAGGATATTCAGGATAGTCAGTATCATATCAAGTGCGTGCATGGGGGGGTTGGGAGGGGGGTTGGGAGGGGGGTTGGGAGGGGGTGTTTGGGGGTCGACCCCCCCCTGCTCTAGGCGAAAACAAAAATTCATATCCTGATATATACAGAATAGACCTAGAAGGGGTCAGTTTTTCAAAATATTCAGGGGGAGGTCACTCCAGGCCCCCCGCCAAAGGCTTCGCGCCTGCAGCACTCACGGTGTCAGGCTTCGCCAGACACCTTGACCCCACCCTACAACATTTCCTGCACACACCCCTGCAAATATTAGGAATGAATATGTGAACTATATTCTGTCAAGCATAATACATTATTTTTATTCCTAATATGTGATAATGACAATAACAAAATACATGAGGGTAATAATCTCTTTATCATGTAATCTCAAGCTTTATATAACATGCTTTTGTAAACTGTACATGCAACTTTAATTCCAGTCTGCCATTATTAGACATTCAAACGACATGGCACGCTGTGTCTTTTTGAATGGAAATTACATCAAACTTGAATGACATTATTTTGTATGTCCTTACATTAAAATAAACAAGTGCTTAACATTTTTTGTTTTCTGAATGTTGGACAGCTTTCTGTGTAAAATTGCTATTAAAATGTTTTTATTTGATGACTATAAATGAATACGTCAATTATGGAGTGTCACCCAAGTAGGTTTGCTTAAATGTCAATAAACCTTGTGCCATGACCTCGATTAATTTACATCTAATTTGCAAAGTTATCAAATTCTCAAAGTACATAATTTGAAAAATGTCCCATACTTTGACTGCACTGGAAATACTAGATATTATATGATAAAAGTATTTATTCAGGTTGTTAAACATAATCATATAACAACTTTCCACTGGTTTAAATACTCTCCTATCTGAGCCATCTATCCAGAACGGATTAACGGCAGATTAATGCTTAATGGTAAGTTGTTAGAGAGACTGAGGAAAGGGGGAGGGGAGGGCAGGGGGAGAAAGGTATGGAAAGAGAGAAAGAGAGACAATTTGAGAGAGGGGGTTAATGAGACACCCACAGAGAGGCAGCAGGAGTGAGGGGTGAAAGAGACAGATACTGAAAGAGAGATACAGAAGTAGACAAAGAGACAGATACTGAAAGAGAGATACAGAAGTAGACAAAGAGACAGATACTGAAAGAGAGATACAGAAGTAGACAAAGAGACAGATACAGAAAGAGAGTCTTTTTTAAAATTCATCATCCACAATATAGAACACTGAAAGTGTGTGTCTAATAAAGTAGTTTTGTTTTACAATTTTCTAAGAATCAGACATGCTTTATGATCACCACCCACCCTCCACATGTTGCTGCCTTTGGAATCTCAGCTCTTTATCCTTCAGCAAATTGAAACCAGACCATTTTAGAATTTTCTGCCTCCCCCACCCCTTTACAAAACCCTTTATATGGCCCTGAGAGAGAGAAGAACAACAGAATGAGACTAAAAGAGACAGAGTGAGACACAGAGAGACAGGGAGAGACAAAGAGGTGTCACTGTATTGAGATGGAATTTCAGTTTTATTTATAAAGTTAAAGTTTGTTTAACAACATCTCTAGAGCACATTCATTTATTAATCATCGGCTATTAGATGTCAAACATTTGGTCATTTGTTTAGTCTTAGAAAAGAAACACGCTACATTTTTCCATAAGTAGCAAGGGATCTTTTATATGCACAATCCCACAACAGGATAACACATATCATAGCATTTGGTACACCAGTCGTGGTGCACCGGCCTGGAATGGGAAATAGCCCCATGGGCCCACCGATGGGGATCGATCCTAAACGAACCGCACATCGAGCGAGCCATTTACCACTGGGCTATGCCGTATGTCCTGCCCTGTTTTGTTTGTATTTAAATGTCTCACCTGTGCCCATTTCGCTGAAAGACAATTCCACAAGATGACCATGCCACTGAAGACCATAGCGGCATAAAGTGTGAGTTCAGCCATACCGCGGCATGTTTTTGTGACCTCCACTGATGCAGTGCAAATGAGGAACATAACTATTTCAGCTGTAAAAGAAAGTGTTAAACTTAATATCCTTAATACGACAAATATGCAGTGATGTACTTTGTATAGAATAACTATCAAGGCAGTACAAAAAAAGAAAGGAAGAAAGAAAGAAAGGGAAAAACAACGAATGAGGGCACAGTAACAAAGGATCATCCCCAGCTCTCTAACAAGGCACTTAAAACTGGAAAAAACAACCAAAAACTGTTCATGTTTCTAACCCCACGTCCAGACATGAGTAGAATGAAGCAGCTAATTTTGCCTTATGTCCTTGACCTAGCTTCTAAATTTTTATTCCAAATTCCACCCACCTCAAACTCACCTCCCACATCCTGTCCTGAGCCCATATTTTCGAAGCAATCTTAGTCTATGAAATCGTAAAATTATCTTAAGCTATGACGTCACTATGGCGTGTGCTGTAGTGACGTCACACCCTACGATGGTTTTATGATTTTGAAGCGATAAGAGAGCTTCGAAAATATGGGCCCAGGACTTAGTCACTGGTGATGTCAGCGGTTAAGCCCATGATTAGCATGTTCAAAGCCTTTGTGGTATATGCATGGACATGTATAAAAGGTATTCTCTCTCTAACCCCCTTTTCCCAGATTTGGCCACGGCATGGTACAGACACACCAAATGATGTATCAAATGAATGTTTAATGACACTCCAGCATAAAAATACATGAGCTATTATGTCAAAAAGGTAAGTATATGAAAATTAATTGATAACTTGACATGTCACTGTATTTCTGACCATGATACGAGTTTCGAAACATGCACACTTGTATCGACACATGAACAAATTCTCTTGTCACCATACTGTATCATTACACCCCTATGATGATTAAAATAATACAATACCACGACCAATTCCATAGAGAAACCGCTTCTGTATAATTTGTCCAAATATATTGGGGCATTTTGAGACCTGAAACAAAGTAAAAACAGGACATGCAAAATGCAGGTTCAACTTATTTCCGTGCTAATATCCAATTAAGGTTCAAACATGCTGTCCTGGGCACACACCTCAGCTATCAGGGCTGTCAGTACTGGATTCATATCTCACTGGTGGATTTTTCATGCCAGTAAATGGCTTCAACCCAGAGTGAGTGCACCACTAGGCTCAATGGGATGGTGTAAGGCGATGGGTGTGATTATGGGTATGTCTCCCAAATGTATGACCCATATGAGGAATGATTACCCTGCATACACCACATGTTCCATATATACTCCAGACTCTGGTGATACCGAGATAGCTCAACTGACAGCAAGTATGGAGCACGGCCCTGTCAAGTAGTCCCACAACGAAATGGAAATACTGTGGCTTCACCATTCATCTTATTATCATCTATGTCTAAAGTTCTCTCTGTGTTATATGTGTGTGGCTTTTTTTAAATTATATATTAAAGGCATCTTGTTACAGACCACTGATCTATTACTTGGCCTAACAAAGTATTACTTAAAAATATATATATTTGATTTGTCCCTAAATATACTTTATTCAACCATCTACAAAACTACCATACTCCACTTATTAATGATATTTTGTACAAAATAACTGAATTAGGGCAATGGTCCATAATTAAAAAAATTAACATTACTGAGAGGGTTGACATGGATTTCACTCCATCATAGTTAAACTGATGCAATAGCTAGATTTTGTCTGTATTTATTATTAATTTTTAGAGAAATACGGTCCTTAAATATGTGACAGTATGCCTTTATAATAGACATTTTTTAATAAATAAAAATGTCTAGTAGGTATTTCTTTAGGTAATATGATTATGTGATATACATGTATATAGATAGAACTGTAAGTACCAGTATTCACAAATATTACAATTTTACTATAATATATTTTCAAAACATTTCATGCATTTAAAGTAATAAATCCAAAATTTAAGAAATAGATTTGTGATTTCAGTTATTAATTGAAGAAAGTTATTTTTGTAACTTACCAAACTGCAGAACATCAGGATTGACAAAACAAACTTGGAAACAGTCATCACTTCTGTTAGTACAGCACAGGGGTTGAACTCTGCAACAGATCAAACAGGTTTTTAAAAACTTTAAACAGCAATGTAATGTCCAGCCTATTTGTAAAGGCCACCCAACACCTGCAGATCTAAGAGGTGGGTACTGTGCACTTCCTCACACACACACACACACACACACACACAGACAGAGAGAGAGAGAGAGAGAGAGACACACACACACAGACATACACACAGAGACACAGACTCACCACAGAGATAGAGACACACCACACAGAGAGAGAGACACACACACATACACACAGAGAGACAC
>JAECMU010117011.1:3471-19383 GCA_016106625.1 Dracogyra subfuscus
TGCGCCTCGTAACATGTTGCTAGGCACGTATTTACGCACCCACTAACCCACACACGTACAAACTTCCCACTACCCTGTTATAAATGTTAACAATCGAGATTCTTCATGAACATAATGGTAGATTTTTTCGCAAGAAATGTCGCACCTTCGTTCGAAATATATAGTATTCATTAATGTTATAATAACGTCAATAATTGTTTATTGCATAAAAAGTAAGATTAGGTCAATATAAAATAAAGCCTGGATTTTCAACACCAGTGTCTTAAAAATAAAGTCCCACCTCCATTATTTTTATTTTTATTTTTTTATTTTTTTATTGGTAAAACAAATGTTTTGGTTGCTAAATGTGCGGTATTTTCAATGTCCTGAAAAGCTATTTTTAAAAATTAAATTTTACCAACCACCCCACTCCCCCACCCCACCACACTTTTCTGAAAAATTACAAAAGTGAGGCTCTTTCTGCCAATACACTGTTGGTTTTTTTATTTTTTTTTATTTAAGAGTGACATTAACATATTACATTATTGTGAGATTTAATTATTAACAATTTAATGTTCATTGCCTAGGTGTGGAATTGTGTGAAATTGTGTGAAATGTTTTAACACAACAAAAAGAATGTTACAAATTAACATCCACATAGCTGTAGTAATCTGTGGCATGAATTGTGTCTTGAATTCAGATTGAATAAAGTTTTTCCTTTCTCTGAAAATTATGATTCTTCTCTTGCTTTACGATACATCATCACCAGCTGTAGCAGCCGTTGGTTTTACACATAACCAGCATCGCTGACATTCACTTTTTGAAATGTAATTAAAATGTAAGCTTATGTTACCCTCCTCCTTCCCCCACCTGTCTCTGTCTCTGTTGATCTGTCTCCGTCCCCCTCTCTTTGTTGGTTCACGTGTTTTCCTCCTCCTTCCCCCATCCCCCCCCCCCGCCTCTCTCTCTCTCTCTCTCAATCTTTATATCAATCTCTCTCTCTCTCTCTCTCTCACTGTCGGTCTGTCCGTCTGTCTCTTCCCCCGTCCCCTGTCGTCGTTGATTCACGTGCTTTCCCCCTCCTTCCCCCACTCCCTCCACACCTGTCGCTGTCTCCCTCCCCCTTCTCTTTGTTGGTTCACGTGTTTTCCTCCTCCTTCCCTCCACCTGTCTCCCCCTCTGTTGATCACGTGTTTTCCTCCCCCACCTTTGTCTGTGTCTGTCTTTCTCTCTCACATACTGTCTCACTGTCCCAGCTTTCAGAACACATTAAATGTAGAGAGTGGAAAGTGATTTACGGGCAGCCCGAGTACTTATTTTATTATTTATTATTTTGTGTTTGTTTAACGACGCACTCAACACATTTTATTTATGGTTATATGGTTAAGGACCACACAGATTTTTGAGAGGAAACCCACTGTCACCACTTCATGGGCTACTCTTACGTTGATTAACAGCAAGGGATCTTTTATTTGCACTTCCCACAGGCAAGATAGCACAAACCATGGCCTTTGTTGAACCAGTTATGGATCACTGGTCGGTGCAAGTGGTTTACACCTAACCATTGAGCCTTGCGGAGCACTCACTCGGGGTTTGGAACTCGGTACCTACCAGCATGTAGACCGATGGCCTAATCACTGAGGCCGGTCAGAAATTCAATTACAGGGGGGGGGGGGGGGCATCTTTCTTTTTTCTGATGCCCCCCCCAACTTTGTTAATTATTTTAAAAATTAAATTAAATTTTATAATTATTAATTTTTTTCATAAAGGAAGCCTGGGCCCCCCCACCCGAGGCAATTACCCCTTTACCCCCACTGCTGACAGTCAAGAGTACTCTAACTAGGGGAAGGGATGCCCCACCCCGTGACCCCTGTGGTCAGGGGCAGATATGTATGATTTGTCTGGATTATGGTACAACATCAAAAAAAGAAAGGAAAAAAGCCATCTACAATATTGAAAAGTGCATTAACATAGCTGTGGCGTAGTCAGCATGAGGCAGACGAAGCGCTTGCCCGAACCCCACGCCGCAACGCTCAGAGCCTGCTATAGCATACTAGTAGTTGTGGCTAATCGTAACAAGTTCTAAGAAAACATGACTAATCTGACATCATGAGTTCAGCTAGTTCAGAGTACTGGCTGCAACGAGGATCGGTCCAAAACTGACCGTGCATAAAGCGCGTGCTTTACCACTGGGCTACATCTCGCTGCCACATATGGTTAAGGACCACACTATATTATAGAGGAAAGCCGCTGTCACCATTTCATGGGTTACTCTTTTTTGATTAGCAGCAAGGAATCTTTTATATATACCATCCCAGACAGGATAGTGCTTACCACAACCTTTGTTACACCAGTTGTGGAGCACTGGCTAGATGGTGGTGATCGATCTCAATCTGACCATGCATCAAGCGAGTGCTTTACCACTGGGCTACGTCTCACCCCCACATGGTTAAGAACCACACAATATAAAGAGGAACCCACTGTCACCACTTCATGGGCTACTCCTTTTGATTAGCAGCAAGGGATCTTTTATATGCACCATCCCATAGGCAGGATAGTACATACCAGACCTTTGTTACACCAGTTGTGGAGAGCTGGCTGGAACGAGAAATAGCCAAAATTATTTGGAGACCAAATTGAGTTTGGGCTACTTATAATTAAGAGGATCAGAAACCCTGATATTCTGAACACTAAAATATATTTAATAAGTAATGTTAATTGTTAGCAGATATTATTATTAATTTGTATATATATATATATATATATATATATATATATATATATATATATAGTAGCAAATGTCTTACAATGCAGCAAACTCTACAGACCCTATTAAAACAAAATCCAATATTTATTTTTCTGTTTCCTACACATACATTGTTATAAACATCCGTGTGTGAAACTACAAACCTAGGTTTCATTGATCTAAAACATCTAGTTTTTGAAAAACAGCTAAATGCAAAGTCTAAAGTTGAGCTAAATGCAGAAGTAATACATATAGAACTATTTCTTGTCTTTTTCCTTCACTGATTGATATTTCTATTATCTGAACTTGCCGTATTTCTAGGCCTAGGGTGGAGAAGAGGTTATTGAGTGGGTAGGGTAATTATGTATTGTATAAAACAACAAGACAACACATTTTTCAATCCTTCATTGACATTTACTAAAAAAGATATTATTGTGATAAAAGTGACACATACAAAATATGTGATCAACAACAATGAATATTAATCATCAAAATTAAGTAAAAGTCATCCCTGCTATCAAAAACAGCTTCAAAAACAACTATCTTTCTATAAAGGGCACGTTTTTTACACTTTACACTAACATAACCCCAACTTTAACAATGATTTGACATAAGACAAGATTGCAGTTTTAAGCTGCAGCGGTCGCCTAAACCTCAATTTCATTGCACTGCATCATGTCCGACATACCATACACTCTGACAGTTGTATACAGTTCATTGATAAATAATGCTTTAATCAAATAAAGAAAAACCCTACCATTTACATAAGAAGTGCCTCAATTTGACAGAATTTCTGTTTAATATAAAAACTAAAAACCCCGAACCCCAAACAATATTCCTCATGATAATGAAATTTTAACATGATTATTAATCAACACACATTCATAAATTTTAACAGTATTTTTTTTACAGATGTAACAGTTTCAATCGCTGGCTGAAATATTTAACTTTAAAACAGTAGGGGCCAAATTCACAAAATTTACAATGCTTAAACACCTGCATTTAAGAAAAAATGGCGTTGCAAATTTGGCCAGTAATGTAACAAATTCAGACTTTCTGTCATTGGTTAAAAAAAATTAACTTTCCAACACTAGATATAATGGATTTAATTACTGGTTGAAATGTTCTGTTTTCCAACAGTAAATATAACAGATTCTGTCACTGGTAGAAAAGGTCAGCTTTTCAACAGGAAATATAACAGGTTCATTGGAAGAAAATTTCAGCTTTTCAACAGAAAATATTACAGATTCTGTCATTGGTAGAAAATGTCAGCTTTTCAACAGGAAATATTACAATTCTGTCATTGGTAGAAAATGTCAGCTTTTCAACAGGAAATATATCAGATTCTGCCATTGGTAGAAAATTTAAACATTCAAACAGTAGACATGATTACAGATTCAAACACCGGTTGCCATGATGAGCTTTTCAACAGATGATATAACAGATTCACCGATTGGTTGAAATGTTCGAAGTTAATGTAACAGCTTCACTCCTTGACAGACAGAGCTGCAACTGGAATTTTTAAGCTTTCAAGTAATTTGCATGATGTTTGATGTGGTCCTCCATGAAAGTAGCAATGAAGAAATAGCTGTGATCATAACCCTACAAATAAAAATAAAACAAACATATTAGCTAATTATTGTTTTGCTATGAATGTTTAATATGAATAATGTACTTTGTTAACAACACTATCATTAATGAAAAGCATCAGCTATTGTATATTGAACAACTGATCATCAAAATGATATAGAGAATACAACACGAGTGGCCGTTAAGATACTGATTATCTTACAAGTTGTTTAAAAATGTATCAAAGCAGCAAAAGCGAAGGTAGATACATGTATATAGAGAATACTACACAAATGACCGTTAAGATACTGATTATCTTACAAGTTGTTTAAAAATCTATCAAAGCAGCGAAAGCGAGGTAGATACACTTTTAAACGAGTCGTAAGATAAATGGTATCTAATGGATACAAATGTAGTGTTCTATTTCTTACATATCTTCAGAAAAGAGTTTTAAAATAAATATAAACTCAATTTCCCACTAAAACCTATGTATGACACTAGTGCTTATATTTTAAGCTGACATTACGGAAACCCGAAAACGGCCGAAGTGATTCTCATTTAGAATAATAATTAAAAAAAAATATTAAAAAAATTAATAAATATAAAAACCCTGCCTGAAAAAAATATTTCAACAATTTCCCTGACTACGGAAATCCGTCTGACGATGGACAATTTCAGGTTAACTTGTACGTCACACCACAAGTCAATTTGAGGTTAACTTGTGCGTCACACCACAAGTTAATTTGAGGTTAACTTGTACATCACACCTAGTGATTAATTTCTACCATGCTTTTTCATTGGATGGTTGGCATTGGTGACCTGGTCATCACCTAGATGCAGCCACTCATATGTCTGTACGTATGTGTCATTAAAAATAAAACAATAATTAATGTTCTCACCAACAGGTGTGTAAGAAAACTATTTATGCAACAACTGACAAAACAATGAATTGTCACGACTTGTTTGAACTGTTTGTTTTTTGGTTTTACAATGCTTGTTTAACCAATCACATATCATTTCCAGGTCATGCTTCCTGCTGAATAATGAACACCAGTGGTAAAAAACCATGACTGTGTATCAAATTTGCACCATTTTAATATTCTTCGTACCTAACTCAAAACATTTATATCCAGGGCTGTACCCTTGTTTTTTTGTTGTTGTTTTTAATATGTTAAGGTAAAGGTTTAATCTTTATAGTATGTTAAAAATTATTTATAAAATTTAGTGCCCCCCCCCTTGGATTTTGGTCAGGGTACGGCCCTGATATCCCCTATCCATACATTATTATTTTCTAGGTTAGAGTGTTAGTCGGTCTAAAAATTTACAAGTCACCAAAAAAAAAATATCATGTCACAATCTTAATCTATAGTCTGTCCTATTCCCTTACAAAAATGTTTTGGTAAATAATTTCAGTTTTGTTACTTAAGAAGAAAAGTAAAAGTGTTTTAAAAATAGAAATACAAAATATATTTTTTTGTGTCAAATATAAATAACTTGTATTAAATTACAGACTAAAAAAAAAGGCATCCCCTGTTATAGTAATGGTTCAGCCATTCTTGGAACTGTGAAATCAACTGCTGATGACATTGTCAAGAAAGGAAGGAATGAATTCAAAATAAAGAAAGAAAATATTATTTTATTTATGGTTATATGGCGTCAGACATATGGTTAAGGACCACACAGATATTGAGAAAGGAAACCCGCTGTTGCTATTGCATGGGCTATTCTTTTTAATAAGCAGAAAGGGATCTGTTATATGCACCATCATACAGACAGGATAGCACATATCATACAGACAGGATAGCACATATCATGGCATTTGATATTCAAGTCATGGTGCACTGGCTGTAATGAGAAATAGCCCAATGGGCCCACTGATGGGGATCGATCCCACACCGATCGCACACTGAACGAGTGCTGAACCACTGGGCTACATTCCGCCCCGAATTCATAATAAGGCAGAAAAGAAAGAAATGTCTTGTCAGCTCATTACTCTCATTATGAAGTGAAAAATCCCCCCAACTTTTGTATATCCCTTTACGCAGTCATTGATTTTTCAGTTCATACTTGCATGAACCAAAAAACAGTTTGTGTCAATTCTTAATTGACCAACTTTAAGATAAGCGGAAAGAGTATGATCACCTCGTGTTTCCTACATATGACTGGAACTTTATTCTCACTGCAGGCAGTCACCAAGTTATCTGGAAGCAGCTGTTTGTCAGCCAGAAAATTGTCTGCACTTCCCTGGTAAATATACGGTAAAAAATGGTAAACATACAGTAGAAAAAGGTAAACACATGATAGAAAATGGTAAACATATGGTACAAAATGGTAAACACATGGCAGAAAATGGTAAACATATAGTAGCAAATGGTAAACATGGTAGAAAAAATGGTAACCATGGTATAATGGTAAACATAGTAGAAAATGGTAAACATACAGTCGAAAATTGGAAAGATACAGTACAAAATGGTAAACACATGTTAGAAAATGGTAAAACACCAAATAGTGCTAATGAAGATAAATGTTCTGAAGCTAGCAAATGACAAAAGTTGAAAATATAGAACAGCAAGACCATGTCAAAAACAGGATTGCACTAAGAACATTGAATGTTAAAGAGACCAACCATCCTTAGTTTGTTGCATTGTAAGATGTTTTCGACTGATAAATTTTGTAACGACTAGTATTACATATTAAATACATTTACCACTATTTCACTAAATGTACCTAACTTTACCAGTGGTACCAATATTTTACCAAGTGTACCACTATTTTACCAAGTGAACCACTATTTTACTAAATGTACTGTTACTTTACTAGTGGTACTGATATTTTACCAAGTGTACCACTATTTCACTAAATGTACTGTTACTTTACTAGTGGTACCACTATTTTACCTAGTGTACCACTATTTCACTAAATGTACTGCTACTTTACATGTGGTACCAATATTTTACCAAGTGAACCACTATTTCACTAAATGTACTGTTACTTTACTAGTGGTACTGATATTTTACCAAGTGTACCACTATTTCACTAAATGTACTGTTACTTTACATATGGTGCCGATATTTTACCAAGTGAACCACTATTTTACTAAACGTACTGCTACTTTACCAGTGGTACCAATATTTTACCAAGTATACTACTATTTTACTAAATGTACTGTTACTTTACTAGTGGTACTGATATTTTACCAAGTGTATCACTATTCCACCAAATGTACTGTTACTTTACTAGTGGTACCAATATTTTACCAAGTGTAGCCTACCACTATTTTACCAAATGTACTGTTATTTTACCATGTACACAACTATTTCACCAAAGTTACTGTTACTTTGCAAAGACTACAACTATTTCACCAAGTGTATGAATACTTAACAGGGTGTATTGACTTTCCCAGTATACTAATATTTGTCAGTGTACTGAAATTTCACTGAATGTACTATCGTTTTATTAGAAATACTAGAATTTCACAGTGTTTCAATACTTCACCAGATGTACTGATATTTCAGAGAATACACAAGTATTTCATCAAGTGTACAGATATTTCACTAAATGTACAGATATTTCACAAATGAGTATTGATACTTCAGTGTACTGATCTTCACAAAGTACACCAATATTTCATCAAGCACACCAATATTACATCAAGTACACCAATATTTCATCAAGTACACCAATATTTCACCAAATACACCAATATTTCTTTAAGCACACCTGTTCAATGTTTCACTTAGTACACCGATATTGTACCAGGTTCACCAATAGTTTACAAAATGCATTGATATTTCACCAGCGGGCAGCATAGCCCAGTGGTACAAAAAAAGAAAAAAAGAAAAAAAGAAGATATTTCACCAAGTGCTTCATAATTTCACCAGATGCACCAATATTTCACCAGATACACCAATATTTTACCAGATACAGCAATATTTCACCAGGTACACCAATATTTTACCAGATACAGCAATATTTTACCAAATGTACAGACATGTCACACTTCAATGAATATTTCAGAGTGTACTAATATTCATAACAAGGAAGGAAATGTTTAATTTAACAATGCACTCCACACATTTTATTTGTGGTCATATGGTGTCAGACATATGGTTAAGGACCACACAGATATTGAGAGAGGAAACCCACTGTCGCCACTTCATGGGCTACAGGATAACACATACCACGGGCTCTGATATACCAGTTGTGGTGCACTGGCTGGAATGAGAAATAGACCGACCGCACATTGTGCGAGTGCTTTACCAATGGGCTCCATCCTGCCCCACCCCCCCTCCTCAATCCGCTGAAGATGTGTTCAGAAGAATAATCTTGGTCTTACTTCAGTACATACCACCGCCTTTGATATATCAGTCGTGGAGCACTGGCTGAAACGAGAAGTAGCCCAATGGGCCCACTGAAGGAGATCAATCCAGACCAACCGTGCATCGAGCGAGTTCTTCACCACTGAGCTATGTTCCACACTTAATATTCATAACAAGATGTGATTACCTGATCAACAAGAATATTTAGTGGAGGCCCGTTGTACTTCCTCACCAAGTGACATGCATCATAATCCTGTAATAAAGTTAAACAAAGTCACAAATATTGATATTTAAACACTCTTGGAGCTTGGTCAGGGCTAACACCAGAAAGGAAATGGATTAGAAGCAGGAAATGTTTTATTTAACAACGCATGCAACACATTTTATTTACGGTTATATGGCTTTAGACGTATGGTTAAAAGGACCACAGAGATATTGAGGGAAAAAACCTGCTGTCAGCCACTTCATGGCCTACTCTTTTTCAATTAGCAGCAAGGGATCTTTTATATGCACCATCCCATAGACAGGATAGCACATAACACGGCATTATATGTACATGTACCAGTTGTGATATAGATATATATATATATTAAAAATAGGTATTATGAGAATTTCTGCATCACAATAAAAGAGAAATCTGTATCGCAATATGTATCATAATAAATCAACAGTTTTTTTAGGTAGGCTTCTAACAAAATAAAGATAAAAGTTGAAATTTATTCCCATTGTTAAGTTTGTTTTATTTAAAAACACCAGTGGAGCACATTGATTAATTAATCATCGGCTATTGGATGTCAAACATTTTGTAATTCTGACTCGTAGTCAACAGAGGAAACATTTTTTATATGCACTTTCTCAGAGACAGGAAAGCACATACCACGGCCTTTGTCCAGTTGTGGTGCACTGATTGGAATAAGAAAAAAATGAATCAGCTGAATGGATCTACCGAGGTGGTACCTCAAGCGAACACTCAACCGGCTGAGCTAAATTACGCCCCTTATTCCCATTGCTGCAGCAGAGCTTGTGGAGTGTATGGGGGAGGGTTTTTTTGAATGAGATTTTAAATGGGAAAGAAGGGCTTGCAGAAGGGAAATTCAAAGGTCCAAAAGAGACATTCTCACCTGAGAATGTTTTTTAATTTCATGTGTTCAAATATGGCAATTTTTTTGCATTTCTAGCACAAAACTGTTTTTTTTTAAGTGGGGGCCGTGCCCCCCCCCCCCTCCACCCACTGTTAGGACCCATCTACAGGTAGGCAAAGTCATTACAAGCTTGGTGCTGAATGTGTAAAGCTGCAACACAGAAGAAATGGGGATGGCTTCCCTCTGAAAAGCTATTTGTCTTAAAAATTTAAAACCCCTAACAGGATTCACCCTGTACATGGCCAAATTAGCCAATTGGAAAGTGCTTACAACATTTAGTATTTGGCTAATTTATGTTCTTTAACGTTTTAGTAAGTTTCAAGGAAGTACTTGATATATTTGAAAATTGGCTCAACTAAAATTGATGAATGAAAGAAAGAAAGATTTTATTTAACGATGCACTCAACACATTTTATTTACAGTTATATGGCGTCAGACATATGGTTAAGGACCACACAGATTTTGAAAGAAGAAACCCGCTGTCACCACTTCATGGGCTACTCTTTCTGATTAGCAGCAAGGGATCTTTTATATGCACCATCCCACAGACAGGATAGCATGTACCACAGCCTTTGATATACCAGTCATGGTGCACTGGCTGTCAAGAGAAATAGCCTAATGGGCCCACTGACGGGGATCGATCCCAGAACGACTGCGCATCGAGCGAGCGCTGTACCACTGAGCTATGTCCCGCCCCTGAATGAAAGAATGAATGAACAAATGAAAGAATGAATTTTTAACGACACCCTAGCAAGAAAAATACATTGGTTATTGGATAGGTTGAATTTTTGTTTTGTTTTTAAATGGAAAAGAAATCACAACACAAACCTTCCATGTTTCTTTGTCAGCTCCGAGATAGCCCGAGAAAGCCTTCACCCCCCATGGACACTCGATCGGGTTACAAATGGGTGAGAACGCGCTGACCGACCGGTACTGTCGTGGATTCTTCAGGCTACAGATCAACGCACCATGACCTCCCATACTGAAAAACAACAACATTCCACATAATGATATCGGTCGGGTTACAGATGGGTGAGAATGCGCTGACCGACCGGTAGTCCTGGATTCTTCAGGCTACAGATCAACGCACCATGACCTCCCATACTGAAAAACAACCACATTCCACATACTTGCATAATGAGAACACAGCTTCAACTAATACTAAGTGTTGACTGCATTTATTGGACTGGTTTACAGTACTGCACTTTAATTTAAATACCTTCACATACTTTTAAAATTAAAAATATCCACAACAATATCATTACCTGTGTCCGAATATTGACTGCTTGTCAGGAATTACAGGAAAATTGCTATTAATCAATGCAGGAAGCTGAAATAAAAAGAAGAAAATATAAAAATTATTATATTATTAAGAAATATGAACTAAACATCTGTTAATGACAGTACAACACATTATGAAAAAACATTTATAATTTTCTCTTAACTTATTAATTTAATACTCTTAATACTTAACCTGACCTCTGACCTCTGACATTCCCTCCCCCTCACCCCCACCATGAACTGGTTCAATCACGTGATAGATATGTTTTTCTTTCTCCATCACTTCCATGTCTATTTGGTGTTTTATGTTAAATGGTTACTAAAACACTTGGTTGACGCAAAAAAAAAAAGTAAAGGTTTTATTTAATGATGCACTCAACACATTTAATTTACAGTTATATGGTGACAGACATATGGTTAAGGAATTTCTGATATTGAGAGAGGAAACCCGCTGTTGCCACTTCATGGGCTACTCTTTTCAATTAGCAGCAACGGATCTTTTATATGCCAGGGTTTTATCACTTATGTTGCTAGACTCCGAATATCGGCACCATTCCCCAAGGCTATGTTGGTGTTTTTTCTCCAATTTGGAGTTTAGAAAAATCCCAATATGAATGCTAAAACTTCCCAATTTGTATTTGTTTCCTTTTAATATTCTTGAAGCTCTTTTCTATTGCTTTTTATTAAATCATTGATCGCTTTCGATAAGAATAAACAACAATCAATATTTTTGTGGCTTTTAACAAGATTTTGAAAGGGAATACAAAATTCCCAATTATATTGTAAAACAACGCAAAAATTCCCAAGTTGAAAGCCATGGGAGTCAAGTCAAATTTCAGAAATAAAACCCTGTATGCACCAACCCACAGACAGGGTAGTACATACCATGGCCTTTGATATACCAGTTGTGGTGCACTGGCTGGAATGAGAAATAGCCCAATAGGCCCACCGACGGGGATCGATCCTAGACTGAATGTGCATCGAGCGAGCGCTTTACCACTGGGCTACAATCCGTCCCTCCATGGTTGATGCAGTGAAAACATTACGTACAATACTCTTTTATATCTTCCCAGACAGGATAGCACATACCATTGGCTATGACATGTCTGTTTCGGTTGTGGGGTACTAATTGGGATGGGAAAACCCCCAGTGTGCTCTACCATATGTATTAAAACAAGATCTGAATTAAGTTGACTGAATGCCAAACTGAAATGCAAAATAAAGGTTATAATTAGTTTGTAATTACTTGATTACAAATCGGGGAACATTTTGTTTTCAAAATCTTGATTAGCGATATTTCTAGTCCATTGAACAACGATTTAATTTTCAAAGAAAATGTAGTGATTTCTGAAACTTGCGTAGTGAATCGCAATGTGATATACAGCAAAATGTTCCCTGTAAATTCTATGAAATGATAAATGGGATATCAACCTGTAATTCTCCTGAATCCTTTCTTAAAAACTAAATTTAATGTTACAGATAAACATTATATAAACTTCTACATTTATTTTTGTGTTCAGTATATATTATTGTATGACTGAAGGTAGAGCTCCATTTTAAAAAAAAAATCTCTGCACCTCCTTGGTAATGTAGGAATACATCCTGTAGTTTTTCTTCCACTTGTCTTGAGTGGCATCAACATAAAAACCAGCTCCAGAACCAAAATCATAGCCGTCATCTTCACCTTCAATATTACACCCACCTGAAGAAAACAAAGTTATAGCTGTCATCTTCACTCTCAATATTACACCCACCTGAAGAAAACAAAGTTATAGCTGTCATCTTCACCCTCAATATTACACCCACCTGAAGAAAACAAAGTTATAGCTGTCATCTTCACCCTCAATATAACACTCACCTGCACAAAACAAAGTAAAAAAACCTATAGGGGTCAAGGCAGTTTTTAAAAAAACTCTAAAAGCCTGGCTTGACCTATCCTACCTAATTTATGTTTTAGCACATTCCCAGAAACTATTAAAAAAATTAGGCCTAAGATAACATAATGTAAAGTACATGTACTTACAAAAGTTAAAATTAAAGTTTGTTTTGTTTAATGACACACTGACATATTTATCATCGCCTATTGGATGTGATCGATCCTAGACAGAATGTGCAAGTGAGCGTCTTACCACTGGGTTAAAGTACTTACGAGGGCTCGTGTCAGGTGCAACAACAATTATTCCATGTTCTGATGCATATCTCTGAGCACCGGCTTTGGTTACAAAGTTCTGCTCGGTGCACGTCAGTCCTAGAAAGGAAAGGAATGTTTAGTCTTACACCCCAGCACATTTTATCTTACATGTATTTCAGAAACACCCTTAAGGATTCAGCCATGGCCAGGAAAGGCATGCAACAACTCCTGCTCTCCTCCGCACCCACCTGCATCATCTTAATCATGGGATTAGCAGCAAGGGATCTTTTATATGCACATTCCCAGAGACAGGAAAACACATACCACGGCCTTTGGCCAGTTGTGTTTCACCGATTAGAATGAGAAAAGAAAAAGAAAAATCAGTTGAATGGATCCATTGTGGTGATTCGATCCTGTGACGTAGGCACATCAGACGAGCACTCAACCGACTGAGCTAAATCCTGGGTCCCTAATCAAACAGTAACAACTTGATCATCTTGTAGTAACTTTTTAAATACATTTTATTTGAAACTTCATGCGACTGCTTAGCCAGCAGCATTTTTAGGGAGTGCAGGGCATAAAATTTGGCACGAACGATTTTGTCGTTCGTCTGTCGGTTATGCAAAACCAATATCGGCACGAACGACAGATCGTTTGTGCAGAAACTGTAATCGTTCGTCAGAAAATCCAAAAAGACGTATTTAGGCTAATATCACTATTTTGGGATGAAAAACAAAAATAAAAGAAAGGGCATAGCATTGCAGGTGTCAGAAAGATACATTGTAATAATGTTTTTGTTTGAAATAGACATCGTGGTCAATTACAAAGTCGGCACTGTCTTTTGAAGTCTCTAAAACATTTAGTAAATGTTTGCACATTCCCTTTGATCATTTCGCTACGTTCAGAAAATCATACGCATTTTGGAAATTATAGCGGTTTATGGGTATTTAATAAACGCAACATCATCGTAGCTGGACATTTACTGATTGAGTTGTAAAATGTCAGGACCTAGCACGGAAAAAACGCAAAAAGGATACAGTTAGTGAAAAAAACTTTCCAAAAGTGGTGGTTTTCTGACGATTTTGCCATAACTACAAACGATAATGTCGACGTTTGTAAAGTTGTATGCAAAATATGCACAGACAATTTTGTAGCTATACGGAGTGAAGATAAATTAAAAGAAATGAAGGGATCAGCTATGGACAACGTTAAAAACTTTGTTGATGGGGTGCCGATCAGTGTCGGCGGAGAAGTATGAATCAACCATTAGAGTTTCAACTACGAATGTGCCATACTGCGCAGGTCGCAGGTCATGGATTATATCTAGTAACAGTTTTTCATTGGATGTCAATGAGAGGTAGGCCCTTAACGACTTGTGTACTATTTACTGATCGTGAATGAAAAGTGCACCAATTGCCCTACTGCCGCCAGTTCTCGATGGAATAAATACTGCAGCTGCAATCTATCGTTTCTCTCTATTAAGCGACGTAATTTGATTTGTGTCGTGACCCCGTGACATTACCCATAAAGCACTTGCTAAGCTGAAACTTGTGGGTTATATCATGACCTAGATTCCTGTTATAGGAATTACTAGTAATTGCCTCTGGGACATTTCGAACTCACAGTGAAATGCATAATATTTCAATTTTGGTCTATGCATTTTTATTTCGGCCTTCTTTTCCACACCTTTGTAGTTACGTAGAAATAATTATATTTATTAATTCTGAAACGACATGCATTGCAACGAAAACAAACACAACCAGCTAAATCAGTTTATTAGAATATGACAACTGACATGCACAACCAAGAAAATAGTATGTTTAATAAGGGACTTTAAAATTCCGAAGTGGAAATTAGAACATAATAAAACGTGAGTTGCAGCATCGACTGGATAGATGGAGAATTCGCTGAACTTCGGTTTTTTCCGTTCACACTGGCAAGCTTAATGTTTCGGGGGGAAATCTCCTTTTCATTCAGATTTTTGTTTGGCGCTAACAAGTACTCCAATGTAAAAGAAACGATGATGTGTGCTCAAATATAAACAGCAGCCTTCTAGTTAGTCCCTGCATACCAGAAATAATTATATTTTAGTATTTTCGTTTGATTACCGTTGCACTTTAATCTTTTTAGTTGTATATGAACAACTGGAGAAAATCGTTCGTGCAAACACTAAAACCACACGAACGACAGATTGTTCGTCTGAAAAAGTCAAATGTTATGCCCTGAAGTGATCTACAGCTTGCTTTGATGTTGCTGAAGTCAAAAATGGAGTTTAGTTGGAGAAAACACTATATTACTATGCCTATACAGGGTTCGAACTTAACAGTCGCCCGATCACCACTGGCAACTGAAAACGACGACGAGTGACTGAAAACCCACAGTAAGGTTGTCCGCTTAGCGACCGATTTAAAAAAAATAGTTTTTTCTCTTATAATCTGTTGCAATATTTAAAAAAAAAAAATTTTTAAAGAAAATATTATTCGGGCAAGTGAAAATAAAACCAGGCAAGTGAAAGTGCTGTCACCACTTGCCTGGATGGCAACAAAAAACAAAAAGCATAAACTGCCTATATTCTCTCGGGTAAATCACGGTATTTGGCCACTTTGTACCTTCTGCATGTTATATCAGCCTAGAAGGCATAGTTTTGAAACAATGTGATATTTTTGTAGTACAAGATGTGGGTAATAGTATGCACTATGTGTACCCCAAATTTGAAGGTTGCAAGTATAGTAGAATTTTTTTACC
>JAECMU010117027.1:0-10753 GCA_016106625.1 Dracogyra subfuscus
GACAGGCGTGTGCTATAACAGCTTGCTCTGAATGTGCACGTTAAACAAAAAAGTAAAAGTAATTATTGCCAAATATTTTATTTTGTTGGTGCCCAGCCATGTTGCCATCAGGGATAATGAAAAAGTAGATTCTGCTGCCAAGTCTGCTTTGGATTTGCCTCATGTCGGGGTTGGTGTGCCTTATACTGATTTAAAAAATATTATCAACAAATTTATCTTTTCGACTTGGCAACATGATTGGGACGGTGTGGTTGGGAACAAGCTTCATTCTATCAAGCAGGTCTTGGGAGAGTGGCAGTCCTCCTACAGACAGTGCAGGAAAGATGAAATAGTTTTGTGTCGTGCTTGCATAGGTCATACATATTTGACCCATTCATTTATTTTGAAGAAGGATCCTCCACCTCAGTGTGAGCATTGTCAGTGTACTCTGACGGTATGCCACACTCGAAAAGTTATATTTGGACAACAAAACATGATGGTATCCTTTCGATTCCATCCTAAACTTATTTTACTGTTCCTACGTGATACTGCGTTTTATTGTAAATTTTAAATATTATCTAATTGTGATGTTTGTATATTTGCAGAGTACTTTACACTGTGTTTTAACGTAATTGTTGGATTTTTATATTGATATTGATCATCACTTTGTTTTCGCCATTACCATAGTTTGACACCAAATAGCCGATGTCTTTTTCGTGCTGGGGGGTGGGGTCGTTAAACATTCATTCATTCATTCATTTAACCAACAAACATTAAAGCTACAATCTCACCTCACAATATTATAGGTAGTACTAAATCAAATAATTTCCGGCGGGGTCAAAGTTGGAGGTGCACTGAACTTTCGATAAAGAACTGAACACAATGACCTTGGCACTGTACTTGCTCTGAATGGAGTTTGAATTAAAGTTAGCACTGAGGAAAAGTTGGTTTTGGCCTATAATTCATACTGTAACGATTTCAATAATTTCTTTTTACATGGTATTTGACTTACCATATACAACTGCTCTTAAATATGCTATTATATATAGGCAACCTGAACTAAGATATTAATAGCAATTTATTTTTATATTAAAAATAGCATGTGCCAATAGTGGGTTAATGTCTATAGTTTCCATTAACATAATTAATTTTTCATGTATGAAATTCTGAAAACTCAAATTTCTCTTTAAGGGTGAGGGGTGGTAGTGTTTATAGCCGTGGCGTTTATGTCGATTGATACGATGCAGTTAGGAGTTTTAGCCATATATGATACTATTGTCGTCAATGGAATTTGATTTGGTATAATATTATTTACTAATGCAAAATACAAACACAACTGCAGTTTTAATAAACTCGTGTGTTATCGCGATCATTTGTTTTCATGCTACATGTCGCCACTTTTCTGCAATGTTAGATGGCGCCTCACTAATTAACGTTAAAAAGGAGAATATATATTGAAGAATGGCGCACGACAGCAGGAAAAGTTCTTTGAATTGTGTTTTAAATGATATATACATATGCATAAACCCAGAGTGTGTTGGAACTGATGTCATGTGTTACAGAAGCCAGTGTGGATGATGCAGAATTGTATCTAATTTAAAAACGAGTAGGTGAGATGGTTGTGGAGTTCATGTGAAAGTAAGTGGTCGTTAGCACTTAGTTTCTCTGTCTCTGTCTCTCTCTGTCTCTGTCTCTGTCTCTCTGTCTCTGTCTGTCTCTCTCTCTCTCTCTCTCTCTCTCTCTCTCTCTCTCTCTCTCTCTCTCTCTCTATCTGTTTTAGCGTGGTCTCTGAAAATCAAATTTTGCAAATGCATAATTAATATTCTGCCCTTAATAGATGGTCATTTAATGGGGCGATTCAGGTGTAATTTGATGATAAGGCTCTGTAACAAGGATCTCCTTCTTGCCAGTGGCCGTGGCATGTGCTATCCCGTCTGTGGGACGGTGCATGTAAAAGATCCCTTGCTACTAATCCAAAAATGTAGCGGGTTTCCTTTCTAAGACTACATATATGTCAAATTTACCAAATGTTTGACTTCCAAAATTCTATATTTAATATATTAATGTGTTGTAGTGGAGTCGTTAAATAAAACAAATTTTAACTATAATAAAGATTTT
Organism: Dracogyra subfuscus; assembly: GCA_016106625.1. Lineage (NCBI taxonomy): Eukaryota > Metazoa > Mollusca > Gastropoda > Neomphalida > Peltospiridae > Dracogyra > Dracogyra subfuscus. The sequence continues at coordinate 2,098 of JAECMU010117027.1, forward strand.
TTATTATTATTCAAATACATCAGGGTAGCATAAAAATAGAAGATTCACAAGTGAAAATAAAGAAGATCAGAGAATGTTGACACAAGATTTGACCCAAGAAACAAAATCATGAAATATGTATGATAACTTAACGACACAGATGCACAAACACAACGCAAACTCTATAATTCAATCCACACCTCACAGGCTGCCAACAATAAACAACAATAATAAATAAATAACAAGTTCCACCCTCGTGGTGTTGCCCACTACCCTAATCCGTCCCCTCTGTGCCCGGAGCTGCCGTGGACGCCGGCACACAATGCCAGCAAACTGTAGGTTTATCATGGCGGTTTGCCTTCATTATGGCTGCACTTCGCCTTCACTTTCCGCGGCCAATTAGTTACCTATAGGTGTTGCTTTCCCAGTGCCCCATTGAGCGCAGGTGTCCTCTTCACCGTGTCCGATTGTTTCCGATTGTTTCAGGGTGAATAAAGGAGTAAATAAAGAAACGTTAGCAGTTTGTGTCTTGTTTTCAAACTGGATGGGGAGTGATGGAAAGCGAAACAATCCTGTCACCACTGAAGTAGGTTGTTGACACCTCGCTTTACGTGTGTGAATATTGAAGATAATGAGTTAATACCCTCCGCAGCCCATGGGATCTATCGTCAGTTGCCCACTGTCCACCGCTGACCGCTAGGTAAGTGTAGGTTTAGTCAGGTGAACCGTGGGCGTAGTTTACTTACATACATATGTAAATACTTCACACTCACACGTTTTATTTGTGAACCAATATGTTTTTCTTGCAGATTTAACATTCAATGAAAAGAAGATATAACACCAGTTATAGACCTACTATACAGCAACATGTATGTATTACCGGCGTAGGATCTAGAATTTTTTAAGAATATTATTCCATAAATGTATAATACTTGCCATAATAATAGTGTCAGTTATTCCTGTTGATATTCCTATAAATTTATTTGTTCCTACTAGTAAATGAAGTTATGAAGCTGTAATCTTTATATTTATATCGGGAAGCAGCCATTAGAAAACCTTGAGAGAATCAATTTAAGTATACATAAGACAATGCACAAAAATATGGAAGGATAAACTATTAATTACATCTTAAATTAAACATATTTCCTTTTCAAAGTTTAAAGTTTGTTTTGTTTAATGACACCACTAGAGGACATTGATTTATTAATCATCGTCTACTGGATGTCAAACATTTGGTAATGTCTATGAGAGGGCACCGGCTACATTTTTCAATTAGTAGCAAGGGATATTTAATATTCACCATCCAATGGACAGGATAGCTCGTACCACGGCATTTGATATACTAGACGTGGTGCACAAGCTGGAACGTGAAAAAAACTAAAATGGGTCTACCGATGGCGATTGACCCAAGGAAAAAAAAGAGTAAAGTTCGTTTTATTTAACGACGCCACTAGAGCACGTTGATTTGTTTTTATCTTATCATCGGCTATTGGACGTCAAACATATGGTCATTCTGACACTGGTGTTTTAGAGGAAACCCGCTGATGCCACATAGGCTACTGTTTTACAATAGGCAGCAAGTGGTCTTTCATTTATGCTTCCCACAGACAGGATAGCACAAACCATGGCATTTGTTGAACCATTTATGGATCACTGTTCGGTGCAAGTGATTTACACCTACCCATTGAGCCTTGCGGAGCACTCACTCAGGGTTTGGAGTCGGTATCTGGATTTTAAAAAACCATGTCTCGACTGGGATTCGAACCCAGTACTCGCCAGCCTGTAATCCGATTGCTTAACCACTGCGCCACCGAGGCCGATTTGATCCAAGAACGACTGTGCATTAAGCGAGCGTTTTACCACTGGGCAAAGGCCGCTCCTTTTATTTTTTTAAATACCAGATATAAAGCTTTTTCAATATTGCGCAAAGGTGGGAATTGTTTTTTTTTTCAGAGGCAAAAGCAACGAAGATGAGTCTGTACGGTGTTAGTGTTGGCGTTTGAGCCTCGAGTGAGCCCTGTGAAGTCTTACAAACACAAGTCAAGTAGAACTGCTGTCTTCATAGTGATCCATCGAGCATGTGTGTCATCGTGGCTTTGTATTTTGATACTTAGTAATTAAAGTTTAAGTTTGATTTATTAATCATCGGCTATTTGATGTCAAACCTTTGGTAATTTTGACATATAGTCTTAGAGACGAAACCCGCTACATTTTCCCATTAGTAGTAAGGGGTCTTTTATATACATTCTACCACAGACAGGATAGCACATATCACGGGCTTTCATATACCAGTCGTGGTGCACTGGCTGGAACGAGATTTAGCCCAGTGAGCCCACCGACCGGGATCGATCATAAACTGACCGCGCATCAAGCGAGCGCTTTACCACTGGGCTACGTCCCGTCCTTAGCAATTTCTATAGACCAAATTTAGTATATTTTTACGATATGCTTTAATATATGTGTGTTAGCATGTTTGTTTATTTGTCAAGTAACGACACTTGTACTAAATGTTGAAATCTACTTTCTTACAGTAATAAATCATCTTCTACTACAAATATATTGTATCTCGTTGTATCGAGATTGTAAACATAAATTAATTTAGTGTATATTTTCACATAACCCTTGTATCAATGTGTGTGTAATTGTTTATTTGTCAAGTAATAGGACTTGTACTAAATGTTGCAATCTGCTTCCTTAAAATAACAAATAACTATTTTGATATTGAAAATGAGCTAATTTAAACGAAATTACTATTTTTAAAATGTACGTGTATACTTTAAGCTGCTACCTATGGGTGTGCGTTTATTTATTAAGCTAGTACTAAAAGTGTTAATCTGTATCTTTAAATAATAAATCAGTTTGTATTATATAGCGTTTCAATATTTGTGAGTATGTAAAAATAAACGAAATTTAATATAATTTACTCTAAGCTTGTATATGCATATGCGTGTATGTGTGTGTGTGTGTGTGTGTGTGTGTGTGTGTGTTAATGCATGTGTGTGTGGGCGCGCGTGTGTATGTAGGTGTGTGTTTATTTTATTTGTCAGGTAATGGCACTTGTTGTACTAAATGTCTGATTGTTCGTCAGCGATGAGAACGTAAGCTGTTGACTCTGCGTTTAACAACGAGTGCCGTCGTCTTTTGTCCCGGATGTTACGCGTATCACGCATCGTTTATAGTCCTCTACAATTCCCAAGCCCTCAAGTGGTTCTGTAAGCAACAAAAAAGATATTTTTCCACAGATGTGGTCTTCCCATTCAAGGTACAAAAAAGCGAGAAAACATAGCACTGAATTATTAATAAAATTCCGCGTCCGTCAATACATCAATACGGGGCCTTTGAACGAGGGGAAATAAGGTGAGTATGTACACAGCGGGGACGCTCCACGATTATCTGCCCATTGATTCCCGTCAAAGGGAAGCGCGGTGGCGTTGTACTACCTGTTTCTACCTGCCGCGAAGGACGAGACGGATGATTTCCTCGTTAAAGAGCGCTTAATAAACTCTCCAAGGTTCATCAGTAAAATGATAGGTTACACCTCGAGCTCTTGACAGCTCGTTTGAGTGGTTTGTCTAACAGGAAAATAAATGGAATTAAGGTTATTTACACGTGTGTGCGGAATAAATGACAATTTCATGCTTGTGGTCGATTTTCTAAAACTCTATTATAATTCTCTTTTTTAACTTCGCAATGTGCGAAGAAATTGGATGGAGGATAAGATACACATAACTAAATGTAACCATGAAATAGGTGTGTTAGTAATGATGAGAATATAAAGTCTAGGTAAGATGAGACACTGTCGCGGTCGTGAACATATAGTTGTTTGGCAGAGCTGCATAAAAGGTGCAGAAGTGTTAGAGAAGTGGCACGGACTTCGGTGGCGTAGAAGGACAGTAGGAACCGAGGGGCCGGGAAGGGCTAATCTATGTAATTAAAGATACAAATCTGGGAATCGGATTAAAATTAGCTTTACTGGGTTTACCAGTAGATCTACCAGCATTGCGTGGACTCCGATGTCCAGGTGACATTTCATCTATAAATAACAATTTAAATATGTCATATCATGTCATAGGGTTTTACGTGTATATTCAAAGCAAACTGTTGTAGCGCACGCCTGTCTTGGGCACAAAAGCCTCCGTTCAGGACAGGAAAGGTGGGGGGGGGGAGACCGCCTGCACTGGCAGGTGCAAGTGATCTCCAGCAGCCCGGTAGCAGGCGGAGGGTAATGGTGCTATGGAATTTTGAATGGAGCAAGAATTATGCCAAAAGAGAAAAGGTGCGCAAGTTTGATTGAGGAATTTTGGCGCAATTTTGAACGGTCGGTCAAAAAGAAAGTTCCGGAGCTGGTATAGGTTTTGACATTAGTGAATCGAGAGTAGCTCGAATTTAAATATCGACCAATTCGTCTTGTATAGCGTTATTCGGGAGCATACACATTCTAAAAATATCGGGCGATACTATCTATGTAACAGGCGAACTTGTTGGTCAATTTCTACATTGAAAAATAGGGGGAACAGTGCAGTAATAAACTCTGGATTGTATACTAATGTAAACAGATTTTATGGCTATACCATTACGGTTTGTGGGGTGTGTTTTTCGTCTTAAAACTAAATTTATATTAAAATTAGTTTCCGGCATACTTTCAAATTCTCTTCAAATCACTGGCATGAGTTTGCAAGTAAGGTTTTGATTGGTCGAATGAAAGGTCAACTGGACATGGGCTCCTGTTAGATCTACAAGTAATAGTAGAGCTAATTTTAATTAGATTGTAAATCTGGTTTGTATCCCCCACTAGAGATTGTACCCCACTGTAGATGTTGTTCCTACAGGCCAACATTTTTTTACTGTGTCATCGGTCTTAAGGGTGGTAGGAGTCGAGTTCTCACCTCGGTACCGCCGGTTCCTACAAAGAGGGAGTTTTAATGGCTAAACTGAGGTGAACAGCCACTACACCAACCTCTCTCTCTCTCTCGCTAATACTTAAAATTTATATTTGTTCTGGTGCAGAAATAATATTGTTATGCATTAAAGAAACAGGGTAATTTTTATGTACATTTAAAAAACTATGTATTGACCTTAACATTAAATATTGTTATGACGAGGCATCTATGTCTTTTATACATGTAGTTTATACCATGTGGCTCTTTAGTAAAACAAAATCGATTGAATGACTGATCTATACCGTTTGTGAAGATCTTTCCTATAAATTGTAATTAACTGAAATATATTTTAAACAATAAACGTACAACACAATATTTTAACATTTGCAGACACTGATTTTATTTATTTATTTATTTATATATATTGATGGACATTTCTCCTCTTTTATTTTCTTTAAGTTTCCATTGACATTTTCTCAAGTACTAAATTGAGATACAGCTTATAATTTTATGATATATTTCAGGTCAATGTATTTTAGCTGTCGTTCACTTTCTGTGGTGGTTATTCTTTATAAAGTTACAATACGATTATCGTTGATCGATCGTCACCAAACGCGGCATTATTGACAGGAGGCTTCACGAGAATAACACCATTGAGATAAACTTTTAATGATGGATTGTAATCAGTTTTATATCGTGTCTTCACGTGACACAGCATGACACGATTAACGATAAATGTCTAGAATTACTGTTTTTTATGGATGTAGAAGAAGGTATTTTTTTTAAATAAAAATAAAAATTTGTTTTAGGAAAGGCAAAGTGTCTTCTGCTGCTGCAGTTGTTGTTTTATATTAGATACATTAAAAGAAAAATACTCGTAATTTTTGTGTTTAATAATAATTTTAGCACTATTAATTTGCAAGTGTTGTTCAACACAGTAATATTATATTTTAAAGGAAAGAAAGAAAGAAATGTTTTATTTAACGACGCACTCAACACATTTTAATTACGGTTATTTGGCGTCAGACATATGGTTAAGGACCACACAGATATTGAGAGAGGAAACCCGCTGTCGCCACTTCACGGGCTAGTCTTTCCGATTAGCAGCAAGAGATTTTTTATATGCACCATCCCACAGACAGGATAGAACATACCACGGCCTTTGCTATACCAGTCGTGGTGCAACGGTTGTGACGAATAAATAGCCCAGTCGGTTGAATGCTCGCCTGATGTGCAAGTGGGGGTTGTCTCGTCCCAACTAGTGCACCTGGTCAAAGGCCGTGGTATGTGTTTTCCTGTCTGTGGAAAAATCTGTGAAAAAGTGCATATAAAAGATCCCTTGCTACTAATGTAAACCAAAAAAAAGCGGGTGTCCTATCCAATGACCGATGATTGATTACTGTGCTCTAGTGGTGTCGTTAACAAAATAAACTTTTTGTTTTAAACAGAGGTTTGACTTTATTTGTTTTTAAGATGTACTCTTTTACGTCTGAAACTAGCGGACAAATAAAAAATACACCCGCTACTATTGCATTCAGTAGCAGCTTTAAACTGTTGGGGTCTAACCGCTCAGCTGGGATTATTTTCCAATTTAGAGGTCGACGACGGCGGGACGAGGCCGCACGAGCCCGCCACTGACAGCGATGACGGCGTAGACAGGATTTCTGATATCCTCTTACACCTGACAGGTAGGACAGGTGAGACAGGTAAAATAGGGGACACAAAGTGATCAGTTTGTTCCCGCGCTCCACCTTCTGGCGCACATTTCAACAGGCGGGCAAATGTCAACGAGAAACATACTTGATCATTCAAAACATAGTTTACAAGCAAATGCAATTGTAAGTGTTTACGTGTATCATTGAAACGAAATGGAAATGTTTATACAAATTTATCGAATTCTTGAATTTGAGGAATTTTACTCACTGACAGGTGCAAAACTCTAAACAAACAATAAAAAAAAACCTTTTCCAACTAGTGTTGAAAGCGGAATCTCGAACTCTACTTAAATGACATGTCATAGTAACCACCAGAAAAAAAACAATGTGCTGGGGTGTCGGCTACTGGATGTCAAACATTTGGACATTTTGACGAGAGGAAACCCGCTATATTTTACAGTAGTAAAATGGAACAATTTATATGCACTATCTCATAGACACGATAACACATACCACGACCTCTAATACGCCAGTCGTGGTACACTGGCTGGAACGAGATATAGCTCAATGAGCTCACCGAGCGCTTTACCGCTACGTCCCGCCCCTGACAATGTTTGAGTGCTAGTAACCAACCTCGGTGTCTAGTGGTTAAGCTATCGGAAAAAGTGTTTCAGAAAAAAATTAACTAACGGATATATTTAATATAAACACTATTTCCTTCCATGCATCTAATGAAAAATGTGTTTTTACTGGGGCTGTTTAAGCCTACTGGATTCGTTACTGTGAGGCTTCCTAACTACCCACCCAAATTCATAGACAGACAGCCTATATAGCTGATATGTAAAAAGAAAGAAAGAAATGTTTTATTTAACGACGCACTCAACACATTTTAATTACGGTTATTTGGCGTCAGACATATGGTTAAGGACCACACATATATTGAGAGAGGAAACCCGCTGTCGACACTTCATGGGCTACTCTTTCCGATTAGCAGCAAGGGATCTTTTATATGCACCATCCCACACAGGATAGCACATACCACGGTCTTTGATAAACCAGTCAAGGTGCATTGGCTGTGACGAGAAATAGCCCAATGGGCCCACCGACGGGGATCGATCCCACACCGACCGCACATTGAGCGAGCGCTGTACCACTGGGCTATGTCCCGCCCCGTAGCTGATATGTGTGCCCAGGACAGTGTGTTTGAACCTTAATTTGACATAAGCACAAAAATAAGTATAAAGAAAGTAGATAGGGATAATTGCTTAATGGCATATCAGCATTTTTGAAACTATAGTTATTTAGTGTCTAACATGCTTATTTTCATACTTGGTCTAAAGTGAGAGAGAAACAAACCGCAACCGGCATTTAGGCTTAAGGATTATTCTGTATGCTCTGACAGATAGACAGCACAGTACATACCACAACTTTTGGTGTACCAGTTGTGGGGCCGTTGGGGTGGAGGCCAAACCAATTCCAAAAGTAAAAAAACGTGGAAAACGACCCATGATTGTTACTCAAATAGTGAGCCGCTTCCGCTTATTCGTGAAATAAAGTTAATATAATTTATATCAATAAAATTTAATGACAAGGGCTTGCCTGTTAGATTAACGTAAATCTTTGTGTTAGAGTTATGTCAAAATAGTCGCAGCAGAAAATCCACATATTATGACATACTCAAGTGTTGGGACAAACGTGTCAATTTGTAAACTACAAACTTGATAGATGTATTGCTCTGTGAGATGTTCTTAACTACCGGACAAAATGGATATGTATTGATTTTTTATAACTACTGATACTTGACGGTGAGACTATAAACAAATAAACAGTATATTTAGAATTCCATTGCAGAATTGTAAACCATTTTATGATTAGAATTATGTATTTGTATTTATTATATTAACAGAACAGTGTTTATTATGAAATAGGCTTCAAAAACACAGCAAGTATTTCAATTTTGTTTTTATGTGACATTATAGATTATTCCCTGGTCCCTTCATACGTATTCACATGCAATTGTGTTCAATCATGATGTTTTGTTCACATGCATGTATTTACTTTCATGATGTTTAGCCTTTAACATTACTGTAAGGTAGTAATATAAGGCACCACCATTAAACAGTGGCGTAACTACGGGGGGCC
>JAECMU010117054.1:0-12294 GCA_016106625.1 Dracogyra subfuscus
TTCCATATCAGTCAGCCGCCACCCCCCACCCCCCGACCGTCATGTCTACTTGCTTCAGCCATACTTTCGTCAAATGCTAGAGGTTTTTGAGAACTTCTCGATGCTTATACATGTAATTGTTTTTGTCAAAGGAAACGGCACACTCATTGTTTAAATTGTAAAGTGTGACGGAAGCAAAACTGACTACAAAACACTATTAGGAGATATGCGAATATAAATAGTTCTGTAATAGTTTCATAAAACAAATTTAACTTGTGTAAAACAGTCTGGTAAAACAAGCTTGGAAAGTTATTTTACATTGTATAAAAAACCAGTGAATATGGTATGTAATGTCTAGTCATCTTGATGGCTCACGTTTTTGTAAATTTGTGTATTTTTATTATGTTACCGAATGGTCGGCCTTGAGCTCAATAAAGTAGCAGTGCAAAGACCGACAGATGGCGCTGTAGAGTGGCGCTGTTGACCAGTCGATTAGTTCGTGGATGATTTACGTCTCATTAGACATGTGCATACTGCGGCTTAATATATGACCATGATAATCATGGACATAAACTGTAATAATTATAAATTAGGGGATAATCGAAGTGTGCCAGCTTAACACATTAATAATAATAAAAAATCTAAATAAAGTTTACTGGTATTAACGTGTGTGCTCATGTTTTAGAGAAGTATTATACTATATAGAATTTTATCTTCTATGGTTTCCAATAATTTTTCTTCAATAATCACAAGAGGTTTTTAAAGATAATCACAGAAATACGACATTTACTGACAAGAGATGCAATACCGGTTATGTCCCTTGTCTGAACTCTTGCCATGTTGTTTTACGATACAAATCTATTCCCAATGCTGATAGCATTAAACTAAATGTTAAATGATTAAAACGCACCGTTGAGATACAAACAGAATAATTAAATTACAAAGTATTAAATATGTTTAAAGTTGCGGCCCCTTTCTTGCTTGCCATTAATTTAAAGGTCCATTCTTAAATGACACACACAATTTAAACCACTGGTGAACAGTATCCGCTGATTTTGCCAACAAACCGCTTATAATTATATGGTATTAGAAGTGGTTATGAAAATATTAATTTTGAGATGCAGAAAATTACTAGGATTAAGTCAAATTCGATTACATGGGGGAAAATTTTGATCCACCTTATAGATATTTCAATTATTTTTACAATATCGTTTCTTCGCTTCGGTTATGCTTGTCTCATGTCAAAGAAACATAACACATTTTAAAAGTTAACATGTATTTATTTATTGTATCAATTTTTGATAGCGATTCCTGGAATAAAACATGTCAAAACGACCGTACAACTTACAAGTAAGTGAAATCGACTAAAGCAATATAATGTATTTACGCCGCTACTGATTTTGTCTCGATAATAATGTATCTATTAATGTCTTGGCTTTTAATGCCAACAGAAACTTGTCAACACTCGGCTTATTTTCAGTAGTAAAATGTTGTGTCACGTTTCTCAGTTAGCGATGCCAACAAGAATAATATAGCATTACAACACGTGTCATATATTGTTATCAGCAATGGTAATACAATGATCGCAGACTGTGCAGCTATGTTTTAGTGATAAACACATAATACCACTTAGTCCTCATTCAGTCTAGATTAAACTCTCAAATCTGTTTTTTAAATGTGTGTCAACAGATCGGATACTAACCGATACCATCATGTGTTCAGATAACCTTTTATCGTGCACAGCCATTCTAAAAACGTTAAGATGCTGGCAGATTTACGCCAACGGTGTTTTGATTGATATAATGAAAGGGAACAGAGTAATGTCTTTTCTTAGATCTACAGTTTGCAATGGCATGTTTTAAAAAAAAACAATAGCTAATAATAACTATGTTGTATATATAACTAACTATTGCAATCTTGGATGTGACGTCACTTTTCCGGAATAGAGGAGTCAACATAAGCGTACGGGGTCCCATTCTTTTTGAGGGAGGGGACAGGTTGGCTTTTGCCCGAATTAAACGAAAGAGCCCGAATATGGATAACAACTTCTATTCATACAACATTTATTCATATTAGCAATACTACTAAAACCTACATATGGTTACAGACGAATCACTACTCATGTGTTCATGGATTACAACTAATTTTGAGGGTAGAATGAGGGAAATAAATACATGGTAAAAAGGTCTCAGGTTAACACATTTTGCCCGAATATCTGTATAATGTTTGCTCAAATTTTAGGTTTCCCTCCAGCGCTTGTGGGGGAGTTGCACACACACACACACACACACACACACACACACACACACACACACACACACACACACACACACACACACACACACACACAAAAATTTGAGGTTTCCCTTCAGCACTTAGGAGGGGGGCAGTTGCACCCCCTTCCCACCTATCTCGTACGATTGTGGGCGTCAATAACTAGACTGGTTGACGTTTTGTTCCCTCAGTATTTTCTTTTCATAATATGTTATATTACGCGCCATATATTAATGTCATAATATTATTTTGAAATCGTGTATAGACGTGTATAGAATATAAGCGCCAATAAAAACCCCAAATCCCAGTGGTTTTGTTTTCATAATAGAATTACGTGTCATATATTTTGTTATTCTGATATTGTTTGAGAACTGTGTCTGGAATACAAGCGCCAACGACAACTAGACTGATTCACCTTTCGATGATGCGCAATATCTTGTTTTCATCTTGAAACATTTATTTCAACTTATTTCGTGCTTATATCCAATTAAGGTACAAGCACGCTGTCCTGAGTACACACGTCAGCTATCTGGGCTGTCTGTCCAGGACAGTGGGTTAGTTGTTAGTGGTTAGTGAGATTGAAGAGGGTGTAGTGGCCTTACACCTTCCCACTGAGTTGTTAAAACTCGCTCTACGTGGGAGCCGGTACCGGGCTGCGAACCCGTATCTTCCAGACTTATCTCCGATGGCTTAACCAAGACCTTACCGAAGCCGGTGGAACAGATTGGTGGCCTCTGGTTCGCACTGGCCAGTGTTTATGTTGTCTTCCGTCCACTACCACACAATCATGTTGTCAGCGGTTTCCGAGGCAAGACTTCTCAACCATAACGTGTCAAAGTGAGTTATCTGCCCGGAAACAATTGACCAATCAAAGCGCAGATACGCCACACAAAGTCCGGTGATCCAGCAAGCAACAATTCGCAGATGTTAATTAACATTCTGTGCAAGTAAACACCGAGATTTCAAAACAAACAAGCAGACGCCACCAACAGAATGGCCGACCACTTACAACCATTAATTAAGAAACGAAACGAAATTATTTCCGCCGATTCGATTATGTCTAAAAGGCTTCAGAGAAATATAATGATGATTATAAAGAAATAAACGGACTAGTAAATAAAAGCAAACAAATAATCAGAGACGTAAGCAAGAACACTGATGGATAAGCAAACAAAACCAAACGAATTCACTATTATAACTGTACATACACGCAGACGAAAAGAGGCGACACTTTCTCTGACATACGACTAACTTGTTTTCAAGATGTATTTAAAGTCGCAGACTCTAGTTTCAACCCGTGAATATTGACATTATGTTTGTTTAATCTACCAACCTGTCATACATTTAAATGAAGTTACAAAAGTGAGAAACAAGAGACTGTCGCTGAAATGGGAAAATACCCTTAAAAAGTAGACTAGAAATCGATTCCATAACCGTTACTTCTCAGATGTACGTACGTATTTAGAAATATGAAAAATGCAGTTTGTTGTATATTAGAAACACCAGGATGACCAGAAACACTTCGGATGTAGGGAAATGAATAATCTAAACAGCAAAAAATCTGAGAAGTGTCTTATTTCAATTATCAAAAACTGCTAGAAAGAACCAACCGCCCTTCTGAGATAATATAAATGAGGTTAATAATGATATTCCTTATGGAGTGAGAATCTTCAGGTGTATAAACAATGCCATCTGAATGTTCCCCACTCAACAAACAGTTTCACGGAAATCAGAAATATGCACATCTGTGTCACGATTTTAATTGCAACGTATAGGGTGTATACTACCAAACCAAATCCCACAGACGACAATAGTAACATATGTGGCTAAAACTGGTCCACGCAACGTTTCAAACAACATACTTACACACCATGGATATCAATACTACCACCTGTCACCCTTAAATTAAATCAGACAAAATGGGGTCAAGCTGCTCATTTCAGACATAATGGGTAGCACCTATGACTACCCTATTTTCACACACAAATTGCCCAGATATATTTAATAGGACCCCGCACACCTTTTAACCACAACGGTGCACCAGTGCAAATTAAGTTATAAGAATTTACTGGCCAAATGAAACAATGTGTGTGTGTGTGTGTATATGTGTGTCAGTGTGTGTGTCAGTGTGTGTGTGTGTGTGTGTGTGTGTGTGTGTGTGTGTGTGTGTGTGTGTGTGTGTGTGTGTGTGTGTGTGTGTAATAATTATATATTCAGATCAGGGGCTTGACTGACAGAGCTCTCCCAAACTCTGTTAAACAACATCTTATCCTCTTTACGAGTAATACATGTTTGCATTTCACTGCGATAAAGCAAAGGTAATTGAATTAGTCCCCAGGGATGCCAAAATATATACTTGTTATAGCACGTACGCCATTTGAATCTTGTATTGTATCATATCTTAAACAGGTGTTTAATCACATATTGTGCTAAATCATATCGTATAACAATTAGGAGAAGGACATTAAAAATTACACATACACAACAGTAAGTACACTAGACATGCCAAAACATTTGGTACTAGGTTTTAATGATATGTATATAAGAGGAAGGAAGGAAATGTTTTATTTAACGATGCATTCAACACATTTTATCTACAGTTATATGTCATCAGACATTTGGTTAACGATCACACAGATATTGAGAGAGAAAACCCGCTGTCGCCACTTTATGGGATACTCTTTCCGATTAGCAGCAAAGAATCTTTTATATGCACCATCCCACAGCCATGATAATACATACCACCACGGTCTTTGTAATACCAGTTGAGAAATAGTCCAATGGCCCACTGAAAGGGATCAATCCTAGACAGACCGCGAATCAAGCGAACGCTTTACCACTGGGCTACGTCCCGCCCCTACCAAAAGCAGGATGACATTTGTAAGTGCGCTGTGCGGTCAGATGGAAATGGGTGCATAATAGCAAAATGAGACGGGACCCCGACATTTGGATGGATAATGAAACATTTTTTGTGGTCAACCCATATTGATTTTTTACATGCCAGTCGACAAGTGACTGTAGGTTCAAAAATTAGTAGTCACTTAATCCTTGCGATATCATGCTATTTTTTACACAATTTAATCCGCGGCAATATTAGCATGTAGATCCATTGGAAAATAAATGGTGGTGTGCAACCTTGTGCAGAGATACGATTTTGACTGCGCCATGGTTTTGTCGTTTAGATTTTTATATGTGTGTAGACTAGGGTATTCAAATATGCTAGGACTAGTAACCTACACCACCCCTATCCACTTTTTCTTATTTACTTTAACGTTGACGGGTGGTAGTATGTAAACGTATTTACCACAAGTATTTCATCATATCTTAACAACATTTCAAATTATTGATACAATAATATTTTTTTTTTTTCAAATAACAGCCTCGGCTATTCTGAGGTGTGTAGAAACAGAATTCCAATTAAAACTAACCGAGAAAAACCGCCACTATTTGCCAATCCTCTCTCAATTATTAATGAAAATAATTATTATTTAAATATGATGGCTTCATAACTGTGGTTACATTTGTTAACAAGATCATTTCTTGATGTTAACTCTTCAATTAATAAGAACAAATAACGCGCGTCAGTGTCGATCACCGAAAGTGTCTTACAACCGAACGCCTGTATAAGTGAGGCTTGAAGTTCGGAAGGTGAAATTCCACATTAAGCTCATATGAAATAATCATTCCATCTATTCTATTATCTCGACAATTTCCTGCCATACATATTTTAACACTCGCTCGAGTATCTAGTTATTATTTATCGTCTTAAGAGTGTTGTGACGCGCAGTGTTTTGGAAGGAGAGATGTGTTAAATTAGAAAGTAACACACCCAGTTACATTTGGGAGCTTCTCTGTGTGTGTTTTGACTTGCGACGCCATCAATAACTGTACACATGGGGGACGCCCGACCTGACTAACACCGTCGTGGCATACAGCCAGCTTTATACGAGAGTTTAGGGAAATATGTAAAACGTGTGTGTTGTCTGATACAAGTGACCAAGGCTGCGTTTATCGACAGTAGTTAAACTGACAGACCCTAATTTGTAAACACTACAGAATATTTGTCACTATTATAGACGTTTCTTTTTAATACTTGAAATCAGCCATGCCGTATATTTTAATGTTTAGACTATTCATATCCATACTTCGAAAGTCTTTATATTCTTACTAGTGTATGTACTGCAACGAAATGCAATTCTAAAACACGTGCCACTGAAAAGTATCGGTTATGGACTATGGAGTCGTTTTCTTTTAGAGGGTATTCCCTCGTTCCGACGCCATGGACTTTTATTTTACTCTATTGTAACTTTATAAAGCTGTGTTATAGCGTTGACGATTAAACAAACTTAATGTCTGTTTCCATGTGTTCAAATTAAACCAGGGTCTGCGACTTTAACGCTAATGCTACAGTATGGCCATCGGTTTAAAGGCACTATTCCGAGTTTTCTGCGTTGTAAGATACAACGACTAATAAATTTTTTTATAAAAAAATATAAAACAATTACGTAATAAATCTTTAATATGTAATTTCAGTCATCAATAATGATCTGTTTACAGTGACGGCAAACTCAGGGCAGTCTCTTTAACGTACAACGCAAACATTAGATTAGTGAGCGTCCTTTTTCTCATCTATTTGGCTGAACTCAGCATTGGTCGTAAACACATCGTAGTGTGATTCACAACCGCAAAAACAAGCCCTGAATAAAAGAGTGATGGGTTTCGTACGTTCTCTAGGAACTAAAATCATGAAGGTTGTCACAGTAATTAAAACTGCATACGTTCTCTAAGCACTCTAGCTACGAAGGTTGTCATAGTAATTAAAATTTACATTCTGTTGTTTGAAAAGGCATTTAGAATTTTGACACCTTTCTCTTTACTGTTCTGTTGACTATATTATTTGACATTTAAATACGGAGCCAATGGTCTAGGTTTAACGAGATTTGCATGACCTTGGACACACGTTCAATGAGACATGTACGCCTATAACTCGTCTATTTTATGTGTTATTGTATTCTGACGTGACGTAAAAAAGAAAGGAAAAATTGTTTTGGAAACAACAAAACAAGTTCTCTTTTTATGTGCTATTTGTACAAAACGTTTGTTAGTAAATAAACAAAACACACCTACTCTACAATAGTGAAGAATATCGTCTGCTCGTGGAGTTTGAAATAAACATTTCTCAAATACATACATACAATACTGAACGCGAAATAGAGATAAAAGGTATTAAAAAGCAGAAGATAAAATATAGACTTTAGTAGGATACATAATGTTTTGTTATTTCCAAATCTTTAAAAAAAACCAAAAAACAATCGTCAAGTCAAACTGAACTACTTGACAAATCGGCGATCGCTACAAGGCTTTATTTCACCATATTAAATGGGTGCGTCAAAATTATTCATATTTGTTTTGAAATGTATACGGATTATTATTATTTTATTTATTTTTACGTCTGACATTGTCCCAGAAAAATACGTAGTGTTAGGGTTGGGGCCCTAAATCACTACAATACATAGCATATATATTAGTAGCAACATATCCAGGTAATTACATAGACATATGTAGTACAAAGAAATATTCTTTAAACTCCTCAAGGGCACTGACTTAAATTGAAAAGAAAGATAGAGAAGAAAAAATTGAAAAAAGAGAAAAAAAAGAGAGAAAAGAAATAAGGAACGAAAGAAGAAACAATGTTAATTCGTGCATAATTGCGAATATATGACAGTATATTCATAGAGATACCCACATACATTAATGCAAACACACACACACACACACACACACACACACACACACACACACACACACACACACACACACACACACACACACACACACACACACATCTATCTATCTATCTATCTATATATCTATATATCTATCAAACAAGCTGTTTCCATGTCTAGATAATCTTTAAGTCTCAATAAAATAGTGTTTGCCACGTTGCCCATTCATTATTAAATACATAGTATTTACAAGTTTTTAAAATAATATACCTTTCCATTTCAAATGTATGTTGCATTATGCCATGCACAGCGTTAATAGGTTTTTGGTGTATTTTCATACTATAGGGTATATACCACCAAATTAAATCCCATAGACGACAATAATAACATATGTGGCTAAAACTCCTACCTGCAGCGTATCAATGAACATAAACGCCACGGATATAAATACTACCACCCCTCACACTTCAAGTGAACCAGAGAAAATTGGGGGTTAAGCTGCTCGGTTCTGAGATAACGGGTAGCGTCTATGACTACCCTAGTTTTGCACAAAATTCGAGTAATCTTTTTTTACACATTGACACATTGGTACTAGATGAAATTAAATTGGATATTTGTTTACCCAGATTTTTTTACAACAAACACACTCACATTTATAACCAATCACAGGACTTGTGGTGTTTGCTTATCTATCAAAAGTTGGGTACACCTCGAACTTTGACCCAGCCGGAAGTTATTTGGTTTAGTACTACCTATATCACGTACACCTGTTGTCTCCGCTGTTGTGACAGATATGCTACGTATATTTTGTGTTTACTTTCTAGTTGTACTCAGAATTACTGACGACGCCGCTGTTTTCTTCTTGTAACAGCACTTAACAATTTCATAATTCTCCAGTACGTTAAAGAGTATGGGCCGAATGTACGAAACCTGTGTTTTCTTAAAGGCAGGTGTTTAAGCATTATAAATGTACGTAATACTCTTTAAAAAAACCTATGGGAACTCTAATTTATAATTGCCAAAATTGTAAGGTATATTAGCTGTGGGGAATGGTTATATAATAATAGTGAATTAATTGGTCAAACATTACAGCTGGTAGTTCAGTATTACAGTAGATTTTATGACCACCAAAGATCTTGAAAGACGATTAGGGGCCAGAAGTGAAATTTGAAAGTTGACGGGTTTTTTTTTATCAGTACAATATATCGCAAATTCAAACAATAAAAGTTATTAAAAACAAAACAATAACAACTGTATGATCAACAGAATGAAAGAAAAAAGATTGACAAATATAATGTATAATGTTCCACAGTGTTTAATGGACCTTCCTGGAAATTGTCAAAATCGAGAATGACACCCCGCGCACGTGTACGGGGCAACTGCGTGATGCGCGTGCAAACTATGAAATGTGTTTCGGTGTGTTGATAAACAGACCTGAACGTTCTTTACCATAATGTCTGTTGTCAAAATGTATGTTCGGTCTAATAGTTGATATTAACATTAATATTTCAGGTTCCCTTAATTTTTTTTAAGAGTATAGTTGCACGTGTGTAGTGTTATTTCTAATACAGACTTTGTAACTTCGACCCTATAGGTGTGATAGATGAATTTTTAGGTTTCACAAATAAGAACTCGACACATTTTATTTTCGGTTATATGGCGTCGGACATATGGTTAAGGACCACACATATATCGAGAGAGGAAACCCGCTGGGCACTTCTTTTCGATTAGCAGAAACGGGTATTTTATATGAACCATCCCATAAAAAGGATAGCACATACCACGGCCTTTGATATACCAGTCGTGGCGCGATGGCTGAAACGAAAAGTAGCTCAATGGACCCACGGGCGGGGATCGAACATCACCAATAAATGTAGCATATGGTAGTTATGGTAATGAGATAATATAGTATTATCTCAGAGGACACTACACCGACTTCAGTTTAACTAACCACTAACCCACTGTCCTGGACAGACCGTCCACATAGCTGGGCTGTGTCCCAGGACAGCCTGCTTCAACCTCAATAGGATAAAAGCACAAAAAAAAATAAAATAAAAATTCAGATAAATCAAAGGGAATGAGTTTGATTAAATCGAGTCAACATACGCATTCTGTTTTTATTACCACGCTGTGTAACCATTATTAAAAAGACAAGTAGCCACGGCATATTATTCAGCAAGACTCAAGTATTAGTGTAACACAGTTTAACGAATATAGTGTAAACACGCTGACAGTTTCAGTCACTTATATAAATACGTAATTTACGATCGTTTATTATTTACAAAGAAAATATCTTTGATAAAGGAATACAAATCTATATACATGTACACATATCTATCTTTATAGTTTAATTTTATTTTTTTATATTAAGCGCCAAAAGTATTTCTTGATCATAATATGTAATTAAATTTAGTTATTTAATTGATATATTTGACCACTGACGTCCGACAACGAGCGAACACAGACACCGTTACCGGTTACAAGTGTCAACACTGTTTGATTTTTTCTTTATGAATGATAAAATAAATGTTTGATACTCCGAAATAGCGGTTACGAGACTTCACTCAGTCTTATCGATCTATTTGTCTATTTGATCATAATTCTGTGTTATTGACCCACCAGACTGAGTACAAACAGCGTGGCCGTCTGTCAACACCTGTCATAGTGTCCGTGATGGATTCTTTAGCCAGAAACATTAGAGCCTATTGACTCTCGGCTAGCAAACATCAGTTTTATATTCTCGTGTTTACCAAGCAACTGTAGTCAGAGAATATTATACTGGACGTTAACTTGACACAATTACTGCTTGTGCTTTATCAAATTTCATCAACCGATTTTAAGACATTTCATCCCGCTATTACAATAAACTAGATGTTTTTCGGTTACGACGGGTGTAAAGATGGTCTTGTGAGAATAGATATAGATGTTTTTCAGTTATGACTGGTCAAATATGATCATGTGGTGATAGATGTAGATGTTTTCGGTTACAGCTGGTGCAAAGTGGTCATGTGAGAATAGATGTTTTACTTCAGTTATGACTGATCTAAATATGATCATGTGCTTATAGATAAAGATGATGTTTTGTTTTTAATTCAATTACGACTGGTCTAAAAAAAATAAAAATAAAAAAAAAATAAAAAAAATCAGAATATGTAAATGTTTTTCAGTTACGACTGGTCCAAACATGGTCATATGAAAATAGATAAAGATGTTGTTTTTGAAAATTCATTTACTTATAAGAATAGATGTAGATGGGTTGTTTTTCAGTTCCGACAGGTGTAAAATGGTCTTGTGAGAATAGATGTAGATTTTTTCAGTTACGACTGGTCTTAAGATGGTGTCGTGAGAATAGATATACATAGAGGTTTTTTTGTTACGACTGGTCTTAAGATGCTGTTGCGAGAATAGATGTACATAGAGGTTTTTCAGTTACGACTGGTCTTAAGATGGTGTTGCGAGAATAGATGTACATAGACGTTTTTCAGTTACGACTGGTCTGAACATGATCACGTGTGATCAGACATTAATTGTTTTCACTTTGGACTGGTATGGAGTAAACGTTTTTCATTTACAACTGGTCAAGAGATGATATGCTGTATGATAGTAGATGTTCACCCCAGCAAAAAAGATGTGTAAATATGATCACGTAATAGAATTTCTTTTTTTTTAGCTGTGACTGTTGTAGAGATATCTATATGTTCTTATCACTTAATTAATTTTAAACTTCAACTAGAATCTCAAGGTAAAACATTCAATACATAATGCAAAGATCGAAAACAAGTTTGTTTGTTTTGTTTGAGGGCAATACTAGAGTATATTGATTTATTAATCATCGGCTATTTGGCAATTTTGACAAATAGTCTAAGAGAGGAAACCCACTACATTTTTCAATCAGCAAGATATTTTCATATGCACCATCCCACAGACAGGATAGCACATGCCACGACCTTTGCTATACCACTCGTGGTGCACCGGTTGGAACAAGAAATAGCCCAGTGGGTCCACCGATGGGTATCGATCCTAAACCGACCGCGCATCAAGCGTGCGCTTTACCACTCCGCCCCTTGAAAAGATCGATGTCAGAAACTAACGTAGTTATTTCTCATTTTATGTTTTAAATTAACTATCAATGGATCTTATCTGTCCCATTCTAATCCCAGTAAATAAAACACTAATGCTATCTATGCCAAACGTTTTCAAGATAAAACATAATACAATAATTAACTTAGACTTATTGGATTACATTTTGTAAAAGAGTTTGCCTTCAGGTTTACGGTTAAAATACGGTCCATTTGACCTGGAAGGGAACCAGTTC
>JAECMU010117136.1:3470-15961 GCA_016106625.1 Dracogyra subfuscus
TAAAATTTAGAATCAAGAGTTCAGTGCACATAGATTGCATTTGGACAAAACTATCAAAAATGCTGAATTGTACTAATGTCAGTATACCTTCACTGCTAACTTCAAAATCAGGAAATTAGCTGTAGGCAGTTTTGGAAAATAATGTGCCTTTACATTAAGAGTAAATTAAAACCAATGTGTGGCCGACTGACAAGCTTTCAGACATGCCGTCGCTAAAGCTATCGCAAAAGTGATTTGCAACAGAATTTCATTGCCATCGCAAATCTAATGGCATTTTTCTCTGAACTCTGTCCAATTACAGATCCCAGAAAAAAAAGCATAATTGAGTGTGGCCCCATGTTTCCTCAATTAATATTAATCAGTTTATTCCGGTATAGAAGCTTATGAAAGTAAAGTTGAGATGTCATGTTTTAGCATATTATTACTGCAGTGTCTATATATATGAATAATTTTGACAGCATTAATATTTTCTTTAAAATTGCCGCTGTAGTGCCATTGCAAAATTGATTTGCGACGACACTTAATTGCCATAGCAAACGTGTCCAAATTTAAAGGGCTGGGATACCAACAACTACACAATAAAGCAAGGAATAAAAGTAATAATTATGAACAGTCCCCTCAAAAAAGTCATGGTGATTTTAAATGTTTGCTTCCAACTGTTGAGACAAAAATAATATTAATCTTCATGCACGATTATTTGTAGAACAATAATAAAAACAGTAATTGTTTTTAATTTAATACTGTGAATTAAACAAAGTAAAACATTTAGGACTTTAAAAAGAGACAGAAACCCCCAAACTGAACTGGACAGATAAGTTTTGAAAATGTAAAATACTGGTTGACACATTTCTACTTCGATTTGTACAAAAACTTACATAATAAAATTAACACACTTATTAACATTCAGTTTGTATTCTTATAGCGGGCAACGTGGCCCAGTGGTACAGTGCCCGCCTGATGCGCGGTCGGTCTAGGATCGATCCCCGTCAGCTGACCACTGGGGTTTTTTCTCGACATAACCATATGTCCGACGCCGATATAACCGTAATTAAAATGTGTTGAGTGCGTCGTTAAACAAACCAACAACAACAAAAAAAACAACAAAAAAAGTATTCTTATAGTACATCTTTCACCAGTACCCAATGCTATAACCATAAATAAAATGTGTTAAGACGAATAAGAGCATGTTTAAATAAAACATTTCCTACCTTTTTACCAGTATTCATGCTTATGCAACTTTTGAAAAAGTTTGTTTTTCTTATTTAACGACGCCACTAGAGCACATTTATTTTTTATCTTTTCATTGGTTATTGCACATCAAACATAAGGTCATTCGGACACTGTTTTTTAGAGAAACACTGATGTACATTGGCTACTCTTTTACGACAGACAGCAAGGGATATTTTAGTTACGCTTCCCACAGGCAGGATAGCACAAACCATGGCCTTTGTTGAACCAGTTATGGATCACTGGTCAGGACAAGTGGTTTAAACCTACACATTGAGCCTTGCGAAGCACTCACTCAGGGTTTGGAGTCTGTATCTGGATTAAAAATCCCATACCTCAACTGGGATCCAAACCCAGAACCTACCAGCCTGTAGACCGATGGCCTAACCACGACACCGGTACAACTTTTGAAAGTCCAGACTGAAAACTGCAGCAAAGAAAGAATGAAATGTTTTATTTATAACTCAATAGTTTTACTGGTACATACATGTAAAGCTAAATAAAATAAAATAAATAAATAATAATAATGTACAGAGGCCTCTAGTTGAAACTTGGCTTCTTGATGACAATATTCTAAGCTTAATTGTACAATATATTAATAGATACTAAACTTTTTATAATTAGGTGGAGCTTTTTCACCAGAGTGGGGAGTGACATGGGGGGTGGGGGGGATTTCCCCCTATTTGTCTGAAATGACTAGACCTGAAAACAAAATGTTCATTTTCTATTTTATGCATGTTACCAAGTTTCAAACAAATGGCAAATAAGATACAGAGACCAAAGTACCTATAAGAATTGTAAGAAAGACTAAGAAAACAAAATCAAAACATTAATGGCCGTTCAACATTTACATAATGCTAACATAGTAACTTTTATACCCCCTCGTACTTTACTCTTAGATTTTCTGTTTGTATTTCTGTTTGGTTTAGTAACAGATACATAATCATAAAAAATATGTTAAGGAACAAAATATCAATGTCTGTCTACCATATATTTCATTTCTAATATAATAAAAAATGAAAGCCCACCAACCAACATTTGTTTCTGTAATACCCTCCATGGAAGTCCCTTCCCCTTTTGGAGCATTATGTAATTGTCACACAGCTCCCAACTGGCAAAACATTTCCACACATGAACATCCTGACAAGATAATATACTAGTAAGAAACTGGTCAGGGAGGCCATTGGTTTTGCTACTCAACAATGAGATGAAAATGGAAACATTCAGGTAAAGCACAACCTGATAACAAAGGAGTACATTGCACATTTACAGACGGAGCACAGTCAAGTGAATATCCTAGTAGTAGTAACAGACTTTCGCTTTTGAGAAACACCAGCTTCACCTGACAAACTTTATGTGGAAGTTTGTGTATGTGATTTTGAACTAGTTAACAGACTGTTTGGTTGTGTGAAATATTTGTGCATAACTGTATGGTTAAAGGAGTCTGTAGACTTAATGTTTAAAGTCGGCCAAGAATGGAAGGGAGCGATGGCAATATAAAAGTAATAAGTAGGCGTATTTTTGCTTTTGTTACTAATTGGGCAAGAAAAAGAATCAATCACTGTTGTCAGGTATAGATAAGGGAATTCCAACCAGTGGGACAAAATGTTTTGTAAGGGCCTCGGTAAACCTCAGCCCTCACAAAAAATGTTGTCCCTTGGGTGTGAATTACCTTATCTATACCGGACAACGATGATAGATTCTATTATTCCTAATGTACTTGTACAATGGTTCTGCACTTCACTAATGTTCCATATGTTTTTTACATTAACTGATTATTCAATGAAATACAATTAAGCATCAGTTGTGCTGTTTATAACTATTGAAGGGGATGTACCCAGTATACAGTCTGTCTGGGATCAATCCCCATCAGAGAGACCATTGGGCAATTTGTCCCTCCAGCTAGTGCATCACGACTGGTCTATTACCAAAGGCTGTGGTATGTACTATCTTATCTGTGGGATGATGCATACAAAAGACCCCTTGCTACCAATGAACAAATGCAGCAGGTTTCTCCTCTAAGACTGCAGGTGAAAATTACCCTATGTTTGACATCCAAAAGCCAATGATTAGTAATCATGTGCTCCAGTTTCTCATTAAACTAAAAATCCTTTAATTTAAGTTTTTGTGTCAATCCCCCAATCAGTTCAGTGGCAAACTGTTTATAAGGTAACAGTTCACCACTTAAATGATTGGAAGACTGCTTAATTGAAATTTCTGCACCAGACACAAAAAACAGAATAACAGTTAATGTCAAACGTGACCGGTCAACTGATGCCCCTACACACCATTCGAGTCAATATGACAGGTTTTAAACATGCAGCTCCATTAAAAAAAAAAAAAAAATCCCCATGACATATCATTAAAAATAAGAATATCCCTTTCTGGAGGTTTTAAGAGCAGTGATTTTTCAAAAACGAAAGCCTGTAGCAACCGCCTCAATAAACAGTAAAAACACCTGTTGCATTGTTTCAATCATGCACAAGCACTTATATTTCTCACACACAAACACACAATAAATGAATCACAAGGCATGATGTCAGAAAGGTATGCAAAATGTCATCCATGTATCCTTAATCACAGTCCAACCACTGCTACGAATACTGACAATTATTATAGAACACAGGATGATTTCTCAACCCAGAGCCATGCTCACAAAATCACTTTGGGTTAAATTCACTGATTGTTATACAACAGTAGAAATTTAGAACACTGGTGAATTGTCCAAATCCATTTAAATTACAACACTGGTAACAATAAAAGCAGTCAATGTCTACTTCAGACTCATTAACGTGGCTTTTGTTCAACTTCAGCCATCAGAAACTTTTATAACATAAGAGAATTCTTCATCAAAATTCAGACACACAACTTGATAACCTGTCTAACAAAATCCAATGGTATTATTTTGCAGAGGTCAATTTTGTCAGTCTGAATCTGAAGTCTTATTTGCGTGCCCCTTTAGCCTTACAGGTTCAGGCACGTCCCTCACAGGTCCCAGCTTTGTCATGAACAGTAATGGGGCCTGGAATGGATTTGTCAGTCTAAAGATATAAACAGTACATCACTGCAGTCTTTGTCATCACAATCTAGTGGCATATCACAAGTCAGTTTGTCTACTAAATCAAATGGTATAGTATTCCAACACTTGTTAAGTCTGCAACCACATCAATCAGGACAATGATGACACTGGTTACCATGGTCTCTGTATTAATTAACTCTCATCCATGGCAGGATGGTGGCCTGTTATTTTATATCCACAATATCACTAGTCTCACTCCTCATCCGTGAAAATCTGTTGGTGACATAATTCCATTTAGGGTTATAAGTGAAGTGATGACAAGCATTTCAGTGTTCTTTTCCTGAAATAACCATTTGTTTTAGTGTTCCTTACCAAAAATAACCATCTGTGTCAGTGTTCTTTCACAGAAATGATAATTCAGGGGTTTTCCACTGAAGTGATGAAAAATATTTCATGGTTCTTTCATTGTATCACCAATGCATTTCTAGGTGTTATTTTTTTTTTAAACAACAAACATCATTTCAATTTTATCATCACATGTCATAGCAACAATGCATTTCTAGGCATTTCATGATGCAATGACAAACATCATTTCAATGTTGTAGTCACAAGTCATAGCACAACAGTCTGCAAGGTAAAACTTGTTGAGAATTATACAACAAAATGTTTAACAATCACCACAGCACTTTCATCATACAGGTGGACGGGTAATTCTTGGCACTAGTATCACAGGCCCTTGTGGTTGCATCTGTGTTAGAAGCGGATGCTGAACCGGTTGCATTCCATACAGACTCTGGAGCGCCTGCAAGTTTTGAAAGTTCTGCAAGTTCTGCAAGCTCTGAATGCTCTGAATGCTCTGAAGACCGCTCATACCTGGACCAACAGCCGTAGGAAGACCATACGGAGAATGACCTGCAGCCAAAAAATGATGCTGCAAAGCCTGTGCCTGTGCCTGTGCTTGTGCTTGGGCCTGAGCTTG
The DNA here is from genome assembly GCA_016106625.1 of Dracogyra subfuscus. NCBI lineage: Eukaryota > Metazoa > Mollusca > Gastropoda > Neomphalida > Peltospiridae > Dracogyra > Dracogyra subfuscus. The sequence continues at coordinate 8,696 of JAECMU010117136.1, forward strand.
AGCCTGAGCCTGAGCCTGAGCTTGAGCCTGGAAATGAGCCAAGGAGATTCCTCCATGAGGAATATGTATAGGAGTGGGTATTCCTCCTGGGATTTGCGACATCGGGGCTGCTTGCATGATCATCGGAGCCCCTGCCTGTATGGGCATGCCAACTGGTGTAGCTCCACCAAATGCTGAGTGTGGGATCAAGATGTGCTGCTGTCCTCCGGCAGATATCAACTGTGGCGACTGAGTGAGGATAGTTCCGGGGTGTGGCTGGAAGATCACCGTCTGCTGCTGCATGACTGGTGACTGAGCAGCCGGTATTGTGATGATCGTCGGCTGTTCCTCCACCGAGTCTCCATCATCAGCAGCCTGATTAGCGGCCTCTTCCATCTCCATCTGTTCATCCTCATCGGAGCTCGACTCTATTGGTTCTCCATTTTCCTGCTGCTTCTGCCTGCGCTGCTGCCTTTTAGCGTGTTTCTGTGCTTGCTCCTGCAGCTTCCGATACTGCTCTGCCTGTTCAGGTGGTATTAAAGGTACCATTGGTTTCGGTTCTTCCTTCTTCTCCTCCTCTTTCTTTGGTGGTGGTGGTGGTTTTGGAGATGGTAACTTTGGTGGTGGGAGTGGAGGTGGTGTGCTCTGTGACTCTTCATTCTCTGGTGCTTGTGCCGGGGCAGTAGGAGGAGGACCATTTGGTGGTTCTGACATACGAGGTGGGTACATCTGAGGACCAGGAGGTCTGCCTGGCGGGTGCGGTCCTCGCATTCCAGGTGGCGGAGGCCCTCTCATGCCCGGATGTGGTCCTCTCATGCCTGGACCACCAGGAGGGGGTCCATATGGACCTTGATTTCTCATTGGTGGTCCATGTCGTGGTCCTGGTCCAGGTCCTTGACCAGGGAAGAAGCGTGGAGGTCCATACCCAGGTCCTCGAGGAGGTGGACCCATCATTCTTTGGCCTGGTCCTGGAGGTCCCATTCTAGGACCGGGTGGGCCCATTCTTGGACCAGGAGGACCCATACGATGATCAGGAGGGCCCATTCGTGGATCAGGTTGTCTGAATCGTGGATCATGGGGAGGACCCATTCTCATGTCAGGGGGACCCATTCGTGGTCTTGGAGGTCCCATTCGATGTGGTCCAAACCTTGGGTCAGGGGGTCCAAACCTAGGATTGGGAGGTCCATATCTCGGATCAGGACCCATCATTCTGTGGTCAGGTGGGCCCATTCTGTGGTCAGGAGGACCCATCATGTAATTTGGATCTTCCATCATGTCATCTGGGTGTCCCATCATATGATGATCATCTGGGTGTCCCATCATATGATGATCATCTGGGTGTCCCATCATGTGATGATCTGGTGGTCCCATTCCAGGATTGTGTGGTCCCATTCCAGGGCCATGAGGCCCCATCCCAGGATTGTGGGGTCCCATTCCAGGATTGTGATGACCCATTCCAGGGTTGTGATGTCCCATTTCGGGATTGTATGGTCCCATTCCAGGATTAGGTGGCCCTACATTTGGTGGGCCTTGGTCAGACTGGCCAACATTCTGGTGAGGTTCCAATGCTTGTCCGGGATTCGTTGGTACTTTGCCTGGATTTGGTGCTTCATTCTCAGCAGTTTGAGGAGGGGGTGGTGGAGGGACAGTGGAAGCAGATGTTGTATCAGCAGTGGACTTTTCTTGGCTTTCAGGATTAGTTTCTCCAGGAGGTGGAAGTGGTATATTCACAACAGCTTTCTTTTTACCGCCCTGGTCGGTCTCCTCCTCTTTGTCATTACTGGGTTCTTCTCCTGCTACAGGTAGAGGAATATCGAGTTTCTTTTCCGCATTTCCTTCTGTAACTTTCTCTTCACTTTGTGTTTTACTTACTAAAAGGATTTTCTTCTGAGACAACCGTTTCGGAGATTTTTTTCTGAATAATGAAAAACTACTCGACCGGGATCTGCTCCGTGTGTACGATCTTGACCTGTGGTAAGATCGAGATTTACTACGTGACCTCGAGTAACTTGACCTGGTACTTCTGCTGTACGACCTGCTCACACTGTGAGAATGTGACCGGTGGCTTCTAGAGTAACGTCTTCGACTTCGTGACCTAGATCTTGTAGATGACCTAGACCTTGATCTGCTGTACACTGAATCATCAGAATAAGTAAAGGATCGAGACCTGTATGACCTTGATCTTGACCTCGAATACGACCTTGTTCTAGACCTACTACGAGATCGACTTCTATATGTATCAGAGTCTGAAGATGAAGAGTAAGACTTTTTACGACTTTTAGCTTCTGTTTTAGAATTAGACTCTTTAACTTGTGACCGTTCACCCGAACCAGGATTACCTCCTTTTTCAGTCTTGCATTTTGACTTTGGGGAATGAGACTGCTTGCTGCTCTTTTTCACCTCACTGCCAGGATTGTCTTCATTCTCACTATCACTGGTGTCCCACTTAGACTTCAAATTGGTCTCCTTCGATTTGGGCTCGAACAAGCATTCCATCTTTGTCCATGTGTCTGGTTCTGCTTTCACTGAAACCACTGTCTCCTTGTTAGCAGACTTTACTGCCTTGTTAGGAATCTGATCGTCTCCTCCCGATTCACTAGCTGTCCTTTTCCTGGAAGTTGGAGTTTTGTTTTCCTGACCTTCAGGAGTTTTTGTCTTCTTCAGCGACTTTACTTCATGGGGTGACTTTGTATTATGAACGGCTGCTTTACTTTTATGAGGACTTTTCATCGTTTCACTTGCAGGCTTATTTTTCACATCAGGTGCACCATCTTTGGTCTGCGATTCTCCTTTCTTAGGAGTCCCAACCTTCTTCCCAGGATTTGAGAGCTCTGCGTCAGATTCATTTTTACCGTCTGCGTTAGCTTTACTTGCTTTTGGTTTATCCTTTGTTACCTTAGCTTTTCCTTGTTCTTCGTCCGTGTCTGATGATGCCGTATCTTGATACTCTAAGCTTAGTTTACCTTTTTCTGTTTTCTTCCTAGCCTTCTTTGCGGGCACAGTTTCAGAATGATCTTTTGCCACAGAAACTTCACTTTTGCCCATTCCTTCTTCTGGTTCATGTTTCGATTCATGTCTGTGTCGGTGTTTCCTCTTCTTTGATTTCCTTTTTGATTCGTGCTTCTCATCTCCCGATTCTGTTTTAGTTTCCGTTATGCCATTAACTTTACTTTCACCTCCATCTTCCTGATTTTTGGAATGATGTCTCCGTGATTTCTTTTTCTTTCGTTTTGAAGATTTTTTTTCATCAACAACATCTCCATCACCTTCCGTTTTGTGTTTCCGCTTCTTTCTCTTCTTCTTCCTTTTCTTTGCACTGTGTTTCACGACCTCTTTATCCTCATCAACACCATCCACTTTTCCTACTACCTCATCACCAACAGTCTCGTGGCTGCGTTTCTTCTTTTTCTTATGCTTTCGTTTCTTCTTCTTAACAACTTTCACACCTTCACCATCTGCAGTGAACTCCACCACCTCCTCTTTACTTGCTTCAGCACTGTTCTCTTTAACCACTTCCTTCTTCTCCTCCTTCTCTTCGACTTTACTTGCAACGACCGGTTTCTCGGCATCTGGAGCAACTGTTTGCGTAGGTTCCTCTTTCTTCTGTTTTCGCTTCATCAACTGACTGAAGTCAAAAGTCAGAGGATTACAGCTGAAACTGATGCTTGGTTCAGCCGTCGTCATCTGTATCATCTCCCCAGGCCAATCAAGTTCACGGGCATCATCCTTACTCATGACTTTAACAAATCCCGCCTGAAGCTTTCCTCCTCCTCCTCCCACAGATGCCGACAGACTGGCCTTGGTATTGTTCTGCAATCCCGTGTCATTAGACTGAACAGTACCGACACTACTGCTGGTCTTCTGCTCCTCAGGATCAGTGCTGAATGCGGATGCAGTATTGATCTTTGAGGACGATGTCCGAGTGAAGGAAAACGAGACACTTCCTTTCTGAGGATCAACGTCTGTCCCATCTGGAGCTGGTGAAGACCTGAAATCAAAAATAAAATAAAATAAAATCTGCTCACTGAATTAAATTTAAAGTTAAAAGAACATTGATTAATTAATCATCAGCTATTAGATATCAAACATTTGTTAATTCTGACTCATAGTCATCAGAGGAAACCTGTTACATTTTTTCCATTAGCAGCAAGGGATCTTTTATATGCACCTTCCTACAGACAGGAAAGTACATACCATGGCCTTTGACCAGTTGTGGTGCACAGGATGGAATAAAAGCAACAACAATCCATCAAGATGGTTCGATCCTGCGACACAACAACATTAGGTGAGCGCTCAACTAATTGAACTAAATCCCACTCCCTAAGTAAAGGCTATCTGGGACCTAACTCACTAAACTCTCGCAACTTGTGATATCGCAGTACAATGCAAACACACTTCCAAAGAGGTTGATGTGTTGTCTAGCAGACCCTAAGAGAGCTTTGTGAATTAGACCCCAGAACTGCATAAATGTGAAATGACATTAATGCAGGAAAAAACATTATGTTCTGTCATGAAGTTTCCAGCTTAAACCCTAGTCAACCCCACACCCCCTCCCTCCAACTAAATGCAATCAGAGTTGTATAAACTTGAAAATATATTAATGCAGAAAAACATTTATGTCATGTCATGAAGTTTCTAGCTAAGAAACAAACTCAACCCCAAAACCAAATATACATCTAACACTGAAATCCTTAATTTTCATGAACGTACATTTTTGTGGTTTTGTTAAGACATATTGCATAGGGTACTTAAATTTGTGGATCAAAAAGGTAGCATCATAAATTCATATCATATGTATCCATGTAATAATTTTGACAAAAATAACTTTATATAATTTGGCAAAGGTTAAATGATTTTGTTTTCTATAGGTGAATACCTCAGAAAGATTTTTATGGTGTCAAACTGTATTATTTTGAAATTTATTTTATAACACCATAATTCTTACAGTAACTAATTTTGTACCAAATTATCAGTTACTGCCTTTTGCCGTAACAGCAATACTGAGTTGCTGAAATTTCCACGTGTAATGTTGTCAATTAGGTACAGTGAAGTACACATTAAGTCTTATAACGACCATGCTTAGAAGAACTACTAGAATAAAAGTTATAAAGTCCCGTTTTATCTCCCTATACATTAATAACCAACAATGCTATAACAAATTTTATTACCCGAGAGGTCACTCATAACAGGGAAAATATTTTCCATATTTTCTCAGTGAGAAATATTCTGCAATGGTTTAACGAACAATACTATTGGACAATTTGATGTTTACAAACCAATGACTTTGTTGGTACTAAATATGACGTCATCACGATTTGACAAACACAAAAATGATGTCATGTAGTTTAAAAGAGTTAATAACAAAATGTCATTTTAATGCAATTTATTACAGATTCTGAAGCAGAATAAAGAGAACTTGTGGGGTTTTTTTTATTATCTGTGAACGTGATTAAATTACAAGGTTATATTAATTCTCAGAACAGTGCGTAAATTGGTTTACATCGTTTCTATACAGGTTGGCCTTCGTGCATGTGTGTGGAAAATAAGGTTTTTAGAGAAAAAAAATAGCTGAGGTAATAAATAGAATAACAACTCGGTTCCAGTTATTATCAAATTTATGTCCCTCGTGAAATAATTTTCTTTTATCACTCGCTAAAGCTCGTGACAAATGAAAATTATTTCACTCGGGACATAAATTTGATAATAACTGGAAACTCGTTTATTATCCTCTATAAATATCATGGTCCGTTCAGGTTCACTATAAGAGTACTTTACAGTATATTTATTCCCAATATGTTGGCAACATTCAGTTTTATGTCAAAGAAATATTTGACACGTCACAGTAACTTCTGTACATAAGAGGGAACATGATTGTTTTAACAGAAACAAAGCACAGAGATCTACTCCACTGCACTAAGACAAACTTACCCAGTGGTTTTGGCATCTTTCTCCGATACGCAGCTGTTACTGGATCCATGCAAGACCGGAATCTGTAATATTAAAGGAATATGCATCACGTCTTCTTAAAAAAGGAATGTTTGTTAATGGACACCTCAGCACATGGTTAAAGGCAGTGTCAGGCCAATTAACCTTAAACTGACCTCGGTGGCACAGTGGTTAAGCCATCAGACTACAGGCTGGTAGGTACAGGGTTCGCAGCCCGGTACCAGCTCCAAACCAAAGTGAGTTTTTAAGGGCTTAATGGGTAGGCGTAAACCCCCAATATGCTCTTCTCTCTCACTAACCACTAACAACTAATCCACTGTCCTGGACAGACAGCCCAGATAGCCGAGGTGTGTGCCCAGGACAGTGTGCTTGAACCTAAATTGGATATAAGCACGAAAATAAGTTGAAATGAAAAACGAAATGAATTAACCTTACAAAAAGCATAGATAGGTCATGGGTCTTTAAATATACGCTGTAAACACACTGCTCTTCAGGGGGCAATTTCACTGAACATTGCAAGTTTACATCTATGACTAGCAGGCAGCATAGCCCAGTGGTACAGTGCCCGCCTGATGCGCAGTCGGTCTAGGATCGATCCCTGTCAGCTAACTACTGGGGTTTTTTTCTCGACATAACCATATGTCCGACGCCGATATAACCGTAATTTAATGTGTTGAGTGCGTCGTTAAACAAACCAACAAAAAAACCACAACATCTATGACTAGCAGTTGTACTAGGCACAGTTACTTTCACATGGAAAGTTACATCATTAGGGAAGATGGAACATTTTAATGACAAAATAAAATAAAATGTGTTCTTCTAACTATATTTGTTGACCTACAACAGTAATAAGAATTGTCATTTAGTCATAGATTTATGTTTATATGCAAAGCTAGGCTTACAATGTTTTGTGAAATTGGGTCCAGATACGTGGTTCTTTTTGTCATACATTATGCTGCAAATATTTTAAATAAAGTGACCTTAACAAAAAATAAAATAAAGTTTATTTTATGTATTGACACCAAGTGAGCACATCAAACTTTTGGCAATTGTGGTAGTCTTCAGAGGAAGCTCGCTACATTTTTCAATTAGCAGCAAGGGATTTTTTTATGTACTTTCCCAAAGACAGGACAGCACATACCTTGGTCATTGATATACCAATCATGGAACACTGGTTGGAACTGAAAATCCACCAGAGAAATGGTCCACTGCAGTGATTCAAGCCTTTAACCCAGGTGAACTGGATTCTACCACTGAAAAAGGGAGGGAGAGGGAGAAAAAGAGGTAGTGAGAGGGAGAAAAAGAGGTAGTGAGTGAGAGAGAGAGAGAGAGAGAGAGAGA
>JAECMU010117159.1:4911-16765 GCA_016106625.1 Dracogyra subfuscus
CAACACATTATAACTACGGTTATATCGGCGTCGGACATATGGTTATGTGAGAAAAACCCCAGTGGTTAGCTGACGGGGATCGATCCTAGACCGACCGCGCATCAGGCGGGCACCGTACCACTGGGCTATGCTGCCCGCAGAAAGAAAAAAGTCACACAATGGGTCTAGCGAAAATATTTTCCTTACATCGTGGTGGCTGATGTAGAGTAAACTGTCTTTTATTATGCAGCGTCGACGTTGCCAGTTGCGCCGTAGTTTACTCTCACTTTTCTTCAGCAGATAGCCGACCTTCTCGCTGCCGTGAGCCTTGTTCCCCTGCAGCTGGTGGAGGTTATACCGCGGAACTGAGCTCGAGTTCGTAGACGGCTGTACAGAGAATATTGAAAGAAAAAACATTTTTATTTTGTTTTTTGTTTTTTTAGTAACGAAACATCGAATATTTTAAATATTTTTATTTAATTTAAAATTTAAAGGTGGTTTCAGTGGAAACATATTTTGAAATATAGTTTTTAAAAAACCTTGAAATACTTAAGCTGATTTATAACCTGTTTGTATTTTGCCGAATTAGCAAATGGTTGTAGAAGAAACAACAGAAAAGAGGAATATTTAAAAAAATTTAAAAAGTTGAGACTAACTACAAATTCAACATTAATTTAAATATCAGTCTTAGAATGAAACTTTAAAGTAAAATTTGTTAAGATATCTCAATTTCTTCTAAAACCAAAACCTGGTAATAATTATACGTGTACATAGACATTTGTATGTCACATTTCATGCACATTCTTAAAAAATTCATTTGTCACTTTAAAACTTGAATAGATTAATATTATATTACTATTGTAATATTAATATTGAAACTTGATATCCAGTTTGAAAACATGTATTAAATATTGAAAATGATACTTCAAAAAAATAAAAAATAATAATTTTACACTGCAATAAACAATTTCACTGTCAGCCATAAAAAAACAAAGCTTGAAGTCTTTAAAATGGCATGGCATGGCTGGATGTACGTGTAATTACATGTACTTGTATTTTTCATGTAAGTTCTACCTGTCTATTATTTAATAAACAAACACATCTAATATATCTAATATCAAATTACTAGTCTAGGAATATCAAATAGTTAGTACTGTAATTCCAGTTAAGAAACAATGTACAGTGAAACCCCTATAAACCGGACACGCTCGGGACCAAGTAAAATATCCGGTTTTAACAGGTATCCAGTTTATACAGAGGTTGTGTTTTGCATGGATATTTAAAAGGGGACCATGAAAAACCATCCGGTTTTGAGAAAATTCAGATCTATATAGAGAGGGTCCGATTTTGAGAGAATTCAGGTCTAGAGATGGTCCGGTTTTGAGAGAATTCAGGTCTAGAGAGGGTCCGGTTTTGAGAGAATTCAGTCTAGAGAGGGTCCGGTTTTGAGAGAATTCAGGTCTAGAGACGGTCCGGTTTTGAGAGAATTCAGGTCTAGAGACGGTCCGATTTTGAGAGAATTCAGGTCTAGAGTGGGTCCGGTTTTGAGAGAATTCAGGTCTAGAGACGGTCCGGTTTTTAGAGACGGTTCTGTTTTGAGAGAATTCAGGTCTAGAGAGGGTCCAGTGTTTAGATAATTCAGGTCTAGAGAGGGTCCGATTTTGAGAGTATTCTGGTTTTGAGAGGGTCCGGTTTTAAGAGAATTCAGGTCTAGAGACAGTCCAATTTTTAGATAATTCAGGTCTAGAGAGGGTCCGGTTTTGAGAGAATTCAGGTCTAGAGAGGGTCTTGGTTTTGAGAGAATTCAGGTCTAGAGAGGGTCTGGTTTTGAGAGAATTCAGATCTAGAGAGGGTCTGGTTTTGAGAGGTGCCACTGTATTTAAGTAACTCAGTAGAGACATTGTTTAAAGTTAATTAAGACATGTGTAACTAACACAGCATGTGTCATGTTTTAGTGACAATCATGAAACATATTGCTTGTGTTGCTTTGTTGCTGGCATCAACATTTGCAGTGAATATCAGAGGTGCAAAGACCTTAGTGGCCATGCCTTTAAAACATTCAAAATGGGGATTTTGTCCAAGCCTTGATTCTATTTAGACCCTTCAAAGTCATCATATATCCATTTTCATTCCTTTTTCTTTCTTTCTTTCGTTTCATTTTTTATTTTTTTATTTTTTTTGGTGTGTGTGTTTTGAAGTTTCAATGATTGCTACACAATTTTAAAACATTGAAAAATAATTGCTAATGAATTTTCAGTGGACTAGAAATGTCACTAATCAAATTTTTATAATTAAAAATCCCTGGTTAGATGTACATGTACACAGGACATCTAGATTATGGTAGCCCAACTCCCATGGCTGGTAAAAATTTTTGTTAACTGTTGCAGTTACATGTACAAATGTAAGTCCATTTTATAAATATGAATATCCTACCCCTACCCCCATCCCCCCACCCCACCAATGTTAGTGTTTTAAAACTCTATCTCCCTCTATAAGAGACATATTTGATTATTACCATTATTTAGTAAAATGTATTAAGTTAAAATAAGGTAGTTTATTCATGGCTAGTACATGTTTGAAATCACTGATCCCATGGCTAGTGGATTTTATAAAAATTCTAGAAGCCCTGATGTACATATACATGTAAGAACAAAACAAAGTTATATCATCAGTTACGTGTATCATCATAACCATGATATTGTGTTTTCCCTAGCTTGTTTTAGCATGGTGTGGCACCATGCCTCAAAGTCTAGTGCCATCTTGCCTTAATCAGCACCATGCTGCCTGAGATTAAAAAAGCCTTTTTCAGTAATTCTAAAATTGCCTTTATAAAATGCCCCAAAAAGGTATTATTAATTAACATAATATGCCTTCATTTATTAAAAGCTAACACATAAATTATATTAATGTTTATTTCAACTATTTTTTATTTAATTTCAATGAAATACAAGTGGCTTGAAAATGGTAAAAATGCCACAAAAGTGTTTGGTCTACCAAATTTCTAGGGAAATCACTATATTGCTATCATAAATCTTGATATTAAGTGTCCATGTAGATACAAGAATGAAAATGTGATACACTGTCACATGAATGATATCATCATCATCATCATCATCATAACTACAATGTACCAAATTGCCATCATCACCTCTATATAGATATTATATCAAGCGATCATAAATAGAGAAGCTAATTAAGTTGTTAAAAATACAAGCTATAAATATTTAATGCAGATTGTCAGCGGTCTTGAACTTAAGAATCTGTCTCCCATGATAATGTTTAATAGAACTGTCATGGGTGAAACATTCCATAGATGATAATTTTCAGCCTGCCTATGGCAATTTATTTTTAAAGTAATATTTGCAGCAAATAAACATGACTGAAAGGCCATTTTGCTGAATGTAGACACATTTCAAATGTGAAAATGTTAAATATTGGCAGATAATGTACTCCAGGGCATATACATTTTTCCATTATTGACAAGCTTTACCAACAGCACAATAGTGCTGTCAGTGATGATGCTCTCTACACGTACATGTAGCTACAGAAATTTCCATCTCAAAGATGGCAATTGCAGACAGTGTTATCCTTAAGTTCAAGCCCTGCTGTAGCACTTTAACACATTGATATTTAACAGTCAGATTGGGTTTATAAAAAATATTTTTATTTGCTTAGTCTGAAAACATTCCAGTTTTTTTTAACAAAACCATTACATGACCTTGGTGATCTTAGAATATAATCTAAATAGGTACCTATTTAAGCTGGTCACACTGTATATATACATGTATACATGTATTAATGTATTTTATAGTATACTTAAAGAGTTAAAAATTAAGCTTTACTTAGATACTGTTATTTCCAGTATATTATAATTATTTATTACTGTCAGTGTTTGGAACCGTTCAACAATTATGTGATGCTCGAACATATATTGGTGGGAGTAGCGGGGTGGGGGGAGGGGGGGGGGAGAATGTAGGGTATATGAAATGCATTATCATGGTTGCTGCCAGGGGGCAAAACAGGTACATGTGTATTGTACCAAACCCAAATGGATGTTTTTGCAACTTTTTTTTTTTAAGTTATCTTTTTGACAGAATTAATTACTCTTACCTTTACTGTATATGATTTTCTTTCTTAACCCTAAGCTTAAACTTTAATTTTCTTTTTGGGGAAAGACCACCCCCCAACTGTGGTTGCATTCAATTTCATAGCGCCATAACCAAACATTTCTTTCTGGCAGAAACACTGACTATCAATAGCTGAAACTTTATATCTAAATAAAGATCATTATTTACTTTATGGAATTTATTTTATATGTAAAATGAGACTGAAATCAAATAATAAAAGTTTTAAAAATTAAACCCCAGCATTATGTTTGCATAAAAGATATATATTACAAAGTGTTACTAGGTGGGTGAAACCCATCATCATTTGCAATTGCATTACATAACTGCTGATCAGCCCCTCAATATTACATGTTTATGTATATGTATACAAACAGAAAGTATGCAAAAAGACAATAGAAAAACAGTATCAAGCATTGTAAGATTTTAAATCAAGCATTTAAAAGAGAAAGAAAACCAAAGCTATACTCAACAAAATCAACTAAAGGCCAGTAGATATTTGATTAATTCTGTGTCTAGTCATATCATATCATCAGTTATCAATCAGTTAGCATATCATTTATATCAATTATCATATCATTTATTATATCATTCATCATATCAATTATCATATCATTTATTATATCATTCATCATATCAATTATTTAAGTGGTGTTGTTAAACATAAACAAAAAACAAACTTTATTCAGTTAGGATTTGTTACACAGTAAATCTTATTGATATCTGTCATTTTGTTCACTCCAAATTGTTGTCACAACATGTTCCAAAAGAAGTTGTATTTTTGTATTTTTGTAACTACATTCAAAGAAAAATGTACAAATACGTCTTACCATTTCAGACGAAGCTGTATTTTTGTAACCATATTCAAAGAAAAATGTACAAATACATCTTACCATTTCAAACAAAGCTGTATTTTTGTAACCACATTTAAAGAAAAATGTGTAAATACACCTTACAGTTTCAGACGAAGCTGTATTTTTTTAACCATATTAAAAAGAAAAATACCCAGAATATCTACTGGCTGTTAATTAATTTTGTAAATACAACATAACTACCTGTGGAACGTCCTGCAATAATGATGCATTTTATCATTTCACTTGCACTGACAGTGTTTAACAACCAAGTCCATACACATTCTTACTAACCACTATCGATCCAATCCTCATAATTATAGACTTCGCATTCTAATATTAATCATGATCCAGTTTCATAATTAAAAAAACCCAGCTTACCAACAATTTATTTTCCCTGAATGTTTTCCCCATACATTACAGAACTTATCACATGATGTAATATCTGTCAAGCAATATCTGTTTTTGCAAGAATATGACTAATACATGTGCATCTTGAAGTTGTGAAAAGTGAAGAATCATTTAATTTTAATCTGTTCATTTACATGTACAAGTGTAATAAGTACCTTCTAAAGAAATATAAACAAGTGTATGTGAAGCACATACCAATATATCAGGCAGGTGTATTTTATGATTACATTACTATTTACCATGCTGTCATAACCGTGCTCAAGTCAGTAATGCCATGAAAACTAAGGTGTGATATTAGTAATGACTTTAACTGTTACATAGTAAGTTGTGACGAAAGTGTGGTGGTCACAACATGTTGTTTTCTACTACAAACAGCTATTAAAAGTCATTACTAACATCTTAACATACAAATTACAATACCCATCCCCCAATAGTTGTACAATGAACTACATGTAAAAGGTGATAAAAAGTATACGTTGCGTCAAAATAATTGGCAATATCTGATGACTGCAAGCCATTTTTTGTGCTCAGCATTGATAAAACAATGCTACATGTATGTGATGGTGAGGTGAGATTGGGAGTTTATTAAAGCTGTAATTCTGGGAGTTTATTTAAACTGTGATTCTGGAAGTTTATTTAAACTGTAATTCTGAGAGTTTATTTAAACTGTAATTCTGGGAGTTTATTTAAACTGTAATTCTGAGAGTTTATTTAAACTGTAATTCTGGGAGTTTATTTAAACTGTAATTCTGAGAGTTTATTTCAACTGTAATTCTGAGAGTTTATTTAAACTGTAATTCAGGGAGTTTATTTAAACTGTAATTCAGGGAGTTTATTTAAACTGTAATTCTGAGAGTTTATTTAAACTGTAATTCTGGGAGTTTATTTAAACTGTAATTCTGGGAGTTATATTTAAATTGCAATTCTAGAGTTTTATTAAACAGTAATTCTGGGAGTTTATTTCAACTGTAATTCTGAGAGTTTATTTAAACTGTAATTCTGGGAGTTTATTTAAACTGTAATTCTGGGAGTTATATTTAAATTGCAATTCTAGAGTTTTATTAAACAGTAATTCTGGGAGTTTATTTTAACTGTGATTCTAGGATTTATTTAAACTGTAATTCTGGGAGTTTATTTAAACTGTGATTCTGTATTTTGCTTTACTAAACAATGCTGCATGGACATGATGGAAAGGTGAGGTTGAGAGTCATTTAACACAGTCTTCATATGAGTAGGGAATCAAATGGAATTTCATTATTAATCATTGCTTTTAACTGGAACATAAAAAAGATTTGAATTGTAAGGACCTGCACATATATATTGTCATGTTAACCCTACAAATAGCTAATATTACCTTTCAAAAAATATATAATGATTTATGATTTATGTACACATAAAAAGCAAAACAAAGCCCCATCATATTTACATAAATGTTTTCACCTCAACTGGAGGAATAATCATTAGTTAACATTGTCACACACAACTGATTATATCCTTTTATAATCGATCATCTTGACTTGACTTGACTTGACTTGACTTGACTTGACTTGACTTGACTTGACTTGACTTAATTAGGAGCTTAACGTGTTCATATACCTCTAGGGTTTCGAAAACACCTATCCTGAGTCCGGCCCGATAAGATATGGGGTCTGACTCAGGATAGGAATCACCTAACTACTAGAGCCAATTTTGAAATTTAAAGCCAAAAAGAATCAATAGGAAAATGGGGGCTAATAAATAATACTATTGGACAATTTGACCCTTACAAACCAATGACCTGGTCGGTACTAAATATGATGTCATCACGATTTGGCAAACACACAAAATGACATCATGTAGTTTAAAAAGCCTGCGTTTACAGTTTCCTATTTTTGGTGTTAAATTTATAACAAAATGTAATTTTTATGCAATTCTTATTAGATTTTGTAGCAGAATAAAAAACTTTGGTTTTCTAAAATTATTTATGAAAGTGATTAAATTACAAAGTTACAGCAATTCTCAGAACAGTGCGTAAAGTGGTTTATATCATTTCCATACAGGTTGGCCTTCATGCATGTGTGTCAAAAATAAAGGCATTTCGAGACAAAATAACTGAGGTAATAAATTTGTCTTGCTGAATGGATCGCTAGTTTTTGTGTTTGTATCTGCTTTAACAAACAATACTATATGATTGGCAGGTGACACTGAGAGTTTATAAAAACTGCTGCGTCGATTGTTGCTATAGCATGGACAGGTGACACTGGGAGGTTATTAAAACTGCTGCATCGATTGTTGCTATAGCATGGACAGGTGACACTGGGAGGTTATTAAAACTGCTGCATCGATTGTTGCTATAGCATGGACAGGTGACACTGGGAGGTTATTAAAACTGCTGCTGTTTGTGTTCGATTGTTGCAAAAGCATGGGTAGGTGAGACTGCAGTTTTTACATTGGTCTCATCTGTGAATTACACAACGAATGAACAATAGAGCTGGACGGCATACCAAATATACCTTTCAGTATGGGCATCATGTTAATAACGATTTACCGTACCAAGTAAATCTCAAAAATACAGAAATGTTTTACGCCATTTAGTACAGCACTAACAAAACAAGGTATATCTGACAAACACAAAATAGCTGAGAAGCAGAGAGAGATGAGTGCCTTGTGTATGGAATTTGATTTTATTTCAATGAAATTAGCGGGTAAGATCAAGTTACATGTAACTTGGGCATGTATTTACAGTGGAATATACCAAAAATACTGCTCGATATCGGTATCAGTATTGTATTAATATCAAGTACTGCACCGATACAGAGATAAATCACCCCAAAAAAATAGCTGAGAAGAAGAGAGAAGAAGGCCTTGTGTATGGAATTTAATATGGGGGTGGGACATAGCTCAGTGGTACAGCACTCGCTCGATGCACGGTCGGTCTGGGATCAATCCCCATCGGTGGGCCCATTGGACTATATTTCTCGTCACAGCCAGTGCACCACGACTGGTATATCAAAGGCTGTGGTATGTGTTATCCTGTCTGTCGGATGGTGCATATAAAAGATAAAAGATCCCTTGCTGCTAATCGGAAAGAGTAGCCCATGGAGTGGGGACAGCGGGTTTCCTCTCTCAATATCTGTGTGGTCCTTAACCATATATCTGACACCATATAACCGTAAATAAAATGTGCTGAGTGTGTCATCAAATAAAACATTTCTTTCTTTCTTTCTTTCTTTCTTGGAATTTAATGTTATTAAGTTGAAATTAGCCAAAGTAATTCATAAAAAATATAATACTGATACCGAGCCTGAAATTTCAATACTGTCCAGCTCTAACGAACAACGAGGATGACAAATATCCAAGAGAACAAGACAAGGGTATGACACAGACTCAAGCACACTAAATACGACGAGTCATGCATCAAAAACAGAATGTATGTACCCAGCCTCCAGACAACCGATGGTGAGCATGCTTTGAAAACCAGGGGATAAAAAAAACAAAGGATTTAGTTAAATAAATGAAAAAGCTGTTCAATATGTATACAAGTTTGTTAACATGAAAACTAACATAAACATACACACACAATTACACATGTGTGAGCAAAGTACACAAAATATTTCATGATAAAATCTTAAGAAATATACTGCTCTAAAAATTAATAAATTGGATATTATAATAATAATGATAATAATAATAATTACTAAGAAGTTATTAAATTCATAAAAAAATTAAAAAAATATTTCACTTTTTTTAAATTTAAAAAAAGAAATTCTAATTAAATAAATTCTGTATTTATCAAATTCTAAAATTGAAATTGTAATATTATATATTATTAAATCATAACAGATTAAAATTATAATACTATACTATCAACATTAAAGAGATTGCTGTGTGTCTGCTACCACTGTAACGTGTTTCTGCTACCACTGTAACGTGTTTCTGCTACCACTGTAACGTGTTTCTGCTACTATTGTAACGTGTTTCTGCTACCACTGTAACATGTTTCTGCTACCATTGTAACGTGTTTCTGCTACCATTGTAACATGTTTCTGCTACCATTGTAACGTGTTTCTGCTACCACTGTAACGTGTTTCTGCTACCACTGTAACGTGTTTCTGCTACCACTGTAACATGTTTCTGCTACCACTGTAACGTGTTTCTGCTACCATTGTAACATGTTTCTGCTACCATTGTAACGTGTTTCTGATCCCCTTTAACAACTACAACTAATTAATAAGACTTTAACATGTTTAAAATAAGAGTGTATATTCAAGTCTTTCTGGTCATCTTAACGTTTGCAGTAGTTCAAACTGGATTTTACCTCTCAATACTTTCATACCAATCTATATTAGAGGGTGGGACGTAGCCCAGTTGTTAAAGCACTCGCTTGACGTGCAGTCAGTCTGGGATCAATTCCTGTTGGTGGCCACATTGGGCTATTTCTCATTCACCAGTTCACCACGACTTATTTTAAAGGATGTGGTATGTGCTGTGCTGTCCTGTCTGTGGGGGTAGTTCGACCCAACCATTCGGTCAACATCGTGTAACTCGATACTTCATTTTAGATTTCAGCGATGAGGTGTATTCGACCCTTTGGAGTTCAACCCAGCGAGATTCTACTGTATATAGTAATATTCAGAGTTTAACCCAACGAGATTCTACTGTATATAGTAATATTCTAGGCTCATATTATCGAAGCTATCTTAGCTTTACAAAATCGTAAAACCATTGTAAGCTATTACGCACATCACTATGACGTGTACTATAGCTATGTTATAGCCTACGATGATTTTACAAATTCGTAATGCTAAGATAACTTCCAAAATCCATAGGCTAAGTATTTCTCTTGCTGTTTCAAACATATTTGGAAGTCTAAATTTCATAATTTTAAAACTAAAATATGTTTCACCTCTTTGTACTGGGTTACGCAGCCCTTGAGAGTCTCCCTCAACTCTAGCAGCTGTTTCTTGTCGTTCTCCTGCCTCTGTTTAATCTGGTGCAGCTGCTTGACCAGCTGTTCTATGAAACCGTGAAAATGGTTGATCGTCTTCATGCCCTCTTGGAAGAAACTGAAACAATGATTTTAGTCAAACAAAATTAATATTCAACATTGTTGCAAAGCAATACTTGATTTATACCTCTTCTGTGTTGTAATGATGTATACCCCAGTAACACTAGAAACCTAAAAGATCGGACAAAACAGATTTCTGAATAAACAAATTAATATTTATAAAGTTTGTTTGTTTATTTTGCAACTTGATTTAGTGTCACATTTGCTAGCCGGAGTACTCTGTCATAAGAAAGAAAGACAGACATTTTGGTAATAATGGTAATTTTGGTAATAATGTCCACATGTTAAAGTTTTGTTTTGTTTAACAACTCCACTAGAGCACATTTATTTATTTATCATTGGCTACTGGATGTCAAACATTTGGTAATTTTAACATATAGGCTTACAAAGGAATCCCACAAATTTTTCCATTAGTAGCAAGGCATCTTTTATATGCACCATCCCAGACAGGACAGTACATACCACAGTCATTGACATACCAGTGAAAATCATATCATAAGTTTTGCAAAAGGAAAATGGCAAATTTTGCACACACGCCATAACTATTGTGATCTTTGAGCTCCAAACTATACTCACTTGTCGGCCATTACACACAATTCTTTTTTCTTTTTTTTTTGGTTGTTTAACGATGCACTCAACACATTATAAATACGGTTATATCGGTGTCGGACATATGGTTATGTCAAGAAAAACCGTTATACCGTTAGCTGACGGGGATCGATCCTAGACCGACCGCGCATCAGGCGGGCTCTGTACCACTGGGCTAGGCTGCCCGCTCCATTACACACAATTGTTAGTGTGATCAATAACTATAAGCTCCAACCTATACTCACTTGTTTTGAGCTTGATAATACTCAACAAGACTCTGCAGGAGGTCCACACCTTTCTTTGTTCGAATTTCATTCACCTTTATGAGATACTGAAAAGAAAATACACTTTTTTTCACCTTTTCTTTTCAGAGTACACCAAGTTCAATTTTATTTTTTAAATTGAAAATAAATCATTTCAAAGTGTTTCTATTCATACTATATCAAAAAGTCTCTGAATTGATCATTACATGTAGAACAATGCACTCAACACATTTTGTTATATGGCGTCAGACATATGGTTAAGGACTACACAAGATATTGAGAGAGGAAACCCGCCGTCATCATTTAATGAGCTACTCTCTTCAATTAGCAGCAAAGGATCTTTTATATGCACCATCACACAGACAGAGTAGTATATACCACGGCCTTTGATGTACCAGTTGTGGTGCAATGGTTGGAACGAGAAATAGTCCAATGGGCCAACCGATCCCACACCAACCGCACATCAAGCGAGTACTCTACCTCTGGGCTACATCCCACTCCTTGAGTATGAACTGAATGTTTTATTAAATAGAGGATAATAAACGAGTTTCCAGTTATTATAAAATTTATGTCCCGAGTGAAATAATGTTC
>JAECMU010117168.1:7382-17418 GCA_016106625.1 Dracogyra subfuscus
ACACCACCACCACCCACCCCTACACACACGCACTTCCGCAATATAAAATTCTCAACTAAATAAAATCTTTTGATCGTGTTTTTTTTTTTTGCATCTATAATTAGTATGTTATGAGCATTTTGTTAATACTGAGAATACTGTTCATTACGACTGTAGTGTATTACATGATGGTCTTTGGCACCCAGTAATTCCGAATCACTAAAAGTATTGTTCAGTATTGATATTTGCATGCATTTGTCATGGTGAATTTTAAAACAATAAAAAGATGAATGTTCAAGATATTTAGTTTACAACAAATTCACGGGAGTATAGACATGAACTCCATAGGTAAAGGAAGTAAAACCAATTCAGTTTAGTTTTTTAAACACAAAGTCCCACATGCCGTAACTTGAAACTAGTTTGTATTGTTATTAATCATAACATTTTCGATTGTAATCGTAACTAATTATTTTATTAGACTGTACAGTTATTCTTTGTAAGTGATTATTTTATTCGATCCATTAATTATTAAGCGTATGGTGTAGTCCATGCCCTCTCAGCCCCAACTACCGCCTGAAGCGTATGATGATGCCTATTCCAATCAAAATAATGACTCAAAACCTCTGCAATCAATTTATACAACATTGGACTTCGAACACTACACACTCTTCTAGGGTTTAGTTTTATACATGATTTAAAACAGAATTTGCTTCGAAACCCATTTGTCGATATTATCGTATCAAAATAGATGCTGCATAACTAAATTGCGTACGTCAAATTCAAGATTACAAATCGAAACTGGCAGCAGGTTTAACGTTCCTAGAGAAAATAGAATATGCAAACTTTGTAATACTGATACTGGAGATGATTACCATTATCTATTCAATTGTAAAAATTATAATATTGAAAATATTACAAGAAAATATATAAAACAATATTACAGAATTAATCCTAGCGTTTTTAAAATGAAAAGTATTAGTCCGTGGGCTACTAGGGGTCCCCAAGCACCCCTCCCCACAGGGCTCCGTCACTGGTATGTTGTTATACCTATGGACCTACTTCATCAAAAAATTGATGTTAACATTGAATCTTCTTGACCAAACTTTGCCTATGGGCCATGTATTTGTGTTCGGCTGGGGTTCGGCAAAACGCTGAAAATTAGGGGTAGGGGAAACTAAAATGCCTCTAGCTCAGGAACCGTCGACTCCAGGGTAATAAATGACCCCTCATTCTTTTTCTGTGGATGTCAGCTTTACAATGATGTAATTTTGCTGCTTTAAGAAAGATATTGTGCAAATTAATTGTCATGATTATGTTCTTTACATCCCTCTGATGTTTTTAGAAAAGGAAGGTTCAGACAGATTAACCCCTTTCCTCTAAATCTGTACTTTTTCTCAACCCCTTTTTCCGAAAACTGCTCCTGGCAACTGCCAGGCTTGTTCAGTCTGGCACTTGCAGTGGTGCCCCCTGTTCGTTTGTTTTCTAATTAATTGTTTGTCTCAGCTATCATAATGAAGTACCGTATCACACTTTCACTTGCATTTCTGTTCATTCACAGCACATCCTATGTTATACATATGATAATCCTAAGCTTGACCCAAGAAAATTAAAGAAACATAAAATGTAGACTCCGCAGTTACTAGGATCAATGCAGGTAAGGCATTTTGGACTGATTATCTTGGGCACATGTAATGGTTCTAAGTTGGCATATATAGGATTGTACAGGTAGGATAAAGTACATTTAACCACAGAAAAGTGCCATCTATATTTAGCAAGCGGAGTTAAACGTCTCGTGAAGACACTGGAGTCACCATATCTTGTCCTCTCAGAATTCACTCGCTTGACATTTTCCAAAGCCTTTCTTGTTTGATCTTTATATATTCGCCCCCCCCCCCCCTCCCCCCGGACGTATGTATCATTCACTCAAAGGAATCATCAGGTGAAGGTTTGTGACCAGATTCCAGACACTTTAGCTCTGTTTCATGGCTATCACTGGGATTGCTACCAACGCTTCACTGGTTATCTCAGCCGATTGGTTCGTCCTCAAGCAACAACTCCACAAGATCCACCTGAACTCAGGCTGTCAAGGCGTGGGTCAATCAATAAGGACCATAACATTTTCTAACCTGAATGCATTTACTGCAACCATGAGGGCCGGAAGAGGGTGAAGAAAGGGGGTAAAAACGTGCAAGAGGTGGCGGAGAAGAAGCAAGATGAAAAACTTCTGCACAGGATTCGTGGCTATAATTTATTTTCATGCGAAGCGCAATTTCACGAATCTTGTCGCACCCAGTATTTGCAGACAGCGGAGAAGTGAAGAAGCAAAAGTGAGGACAATGTTAAATTGAACGCTAGTGTTAGTGAAGTACACAATAGGGCATTTGAGAAAGTGTGCGAGGTGATTAACCAGGAGGTAGTCAAAAAGTTTTTTTTTTTTTTTAAATGTTATGAAGTTAAGTGAGCTTAATACAATTTACATTGTTCAGTTACAGTCAACCCCACATGCGAACCCAAAGCATCGAAGTGAAAAACTGAAAGCACGAATAGAGAGTTTGACCAGTATTTTGGTGTTGTAGCCTTTTGTCCCATCGGAAAAGACGGAAAGTTTCAGTCATACCTTGTTTATAACTATGATTATTGGGGAGGCTGTAAAATCCACCTATTTGCTTGGGTGTTCACACCAATCATAATACCTATCACAGATTGTGTAAAACCACTAAAGAAAGGGCCAAGTATCTGCAAACGGCACATGAGATGGCGGACATGTTTGATGGCGATAGCGACTCAGCCCCAAGTCATCGAGATTTACGAGTAACCAAAAAGAGGAGATTGGAGCGACTTGTCCGTGAGACCGTGTCCACGTTTGAAAATTTTATTAACCCTTTGGACATGAGGGACAAGAAAAACTTGGCATGTATATCGTCAGGGGCGACAAGTACCCCTGAGATCACTCGGGACATTTTATGAGCCGAAAAGGCAGGGTGAGAGGCAAAGGAAAGCTTCATCTGTGACAGATTGCAAAAAGGCACTGGATTCTTTGACCCGATCAAACAGCTGAAACTGAAAACAATGGGGAACATGAAAAAGACAATAAAAGTAAGGTCTTCAAAAAACAAGAAGGTGCAGTACTCTCAACAGGGAATGTAGCCTTCCAACTCCTTGTTAAGTCTCAGGACATTCAGAGTGAGGGAGTTAACCTGAGAGCATTGATGACATATCAGTTAACCCCTGTGCCGTACTGCCATGCCTTGGCAGATGGATTCTTCAGCAAGACTGAGAAGTGTAACGGAATGCATTACTTGGTCGATTAATGTGAAGATGCCAGAATTCCGTCAAACCCAAATGAGTGTGTGGTTGTTGAAGATGAAAATGCCGTTTTCCATCGACTGCACGATCTTCCCAGAACGTTTGCTGGATAGCACATACAGTCCTAGAGGAATCTGTGCTGAAGTCACAGTCCCCTTGTATTTTCAGCACTGATATGTACGTAAAAGCTCTGTGAAGTCAGCTGTGCGACAGAGACGAGGAGCAGGGGAAAGACTCATTGTGAGTAGAGTACAGATGAAAAGACCGAGGGACTGGAAAGACTTCTTAGCGAATGATGAAAACAAAGTTCAGTTCATAGAAATCTTGCTAGAAATTTGGAGCAGTCCATCTTCGTCTCCTATATGGGCGGAAGGTAATACTTATATATGAAGGAAAGGCATATGAACTGATTTCAAGTGGAGAAACAGTTTCAGTGACTGAGATAGAATCGCTGGAGTCAAACCAGGAGGAGACGGATAGCAGGGTCGTGTTGTACTGCATGTATGCAAGAGAAGCGGGTTATCCAACTGCTAGGGTCAAAAGTCCTGACACTGACATCTTTTTCATACTGTTACACCACGCACATAGACTTCCCGATCTGCGAATTATTTTCGAAACTGGGAAGGGACGCACGGAGTCCTCCATCGATGTAAGCGAACTGACAGAATCGTACAGCCCGTTAAAGTTGTTAGAGAGGAATGAAAAATTCCAGTCAGCCTTTGCAGAACGTAGTGAATCCTGGACAGTCCCAGAGGGAGTGGTGACTTTGATTGAACAATTCACTTGCATGTTGTATGAGGATAAGCGGGTGAAAGAAGTGAACGAACTCAGATACACTCCGCTTCTGCCTAAATGTGGCAGGGACAAAAAGCTGAGTATGTCCAAGAAAATTGATCTTGCATTATTGCCGCCGTGTCAAAGTTCATTAGAAGAGCACATCAAGCGTGTTAATTACCTGGTTGCCATTTGGAAATGTGCACACATTCCCAAAGTGGACTTGCCAGAACCAACTGCCGGTCATGGATGGACTACAGAAGATGGCAAAATGGTGTCAAAATGGTTCGGGAAAGATGTGCTGCTAGTTCAGCTGATTGATGTTCTTGACACGATGGACCAAGAAGATGAAGAGAGTGACTCAGAGGGAGAAGTTGACAGTGAGAGTGATGTGTCAGATGGAACGGAGGATGAGGATGAGAGCGACTGTGACTTGTAGCCGTACTGGCGTATCTGCCTAGCCTACATAACTTTCGTGAAAAAGGAAGAAAGGGTTAATTTAGGATTCATTTAAACCCCAGCTGAACACAAATACATGGCCCATAGGCAAAGTATGGTCAAGTAGATTCAATGTCAACATCAATTTTTTTTATGAAGTAGCAACATACCAATTACGGAGCCATGTGGGGGAAGGGGTGCATGGGGAACCCTAGTAGCCCACGGACTATATGCTGTCATTATGTAATGCAGCATTATTAAAACATCTATAAAATATTATCTAGTCTTGTGAACTAACGTTTCTTCGCACTTTTTTTTATATCTATTTTGACGGCATATTTCGTGTTCTATGTTAACTGTAGATACTTCTGCATTGATAATGTGTGTTCTCATTATGTTTGTTAATAATGTATTTGAATTGTCCTCTTGTTACACACTGAAATGTGTCTGAATGTTGTTTTAATAAATCTTAACCCCCAAAAATCTTATAAACATTATTTACACTAGGGCAGATCCAAAGAAGGGATGCCCTGTTTTGAACAATTTATTTACCATTTTCATTAAAGTGCCCCTTTCAGGGAGTTTGTCCATGTGACTTTTTGTCCTCTCTTTAAAATATTTTTGGGTCCACCCTTGTTATGTTGTATATACACCATTTGATGATGTCTCAGTTTGTGGTGAACATGCTACTCCTTGCATTTGTGGAAGGTGTTAATTGAGGGTCTGAGGAGTACAAACTTAGTACTATGAAATATTCAAAATGACATACAAAACACACAACTATGATGATGAAGCTACTGATGTCTATGGTGATGTTTTAAGGAAACTATTTCTGGCAAATTAAGGCATTGCAACATGATTTAAATCAAAGATAGCAAGAATTATGGCAGCCAGAATAAGGTATTCCTGGCAAATTAAGGCATTGCAACATGATTTACAAAAAAGGTAAATCAAAGATGACAAGCATTATGGCAGCCAGAACAAGTAAAGGAAAATATTTTGATGCTAATAACTCAGTTTTATGGGACAAGGAATTCATTTATAACAACCTCTTGCTGATATATAGAATCATAATTAAAATCCAAAATGACCATAAAAACGACCACTTAAAGTATAAAGTGGCCATATCTTATATTCTATGTTACTCCCAAAACATAATTTTACTTCAAATACAGGGGTTTTAAGGGGTAAACGATTCATATTGCTGCCAAATACATGTAGGAAACAAGTTATAAAAAGTAGTAAGGGATCCTTTACATGCACTTTTCCATGCTAAGACCTTTGATATACCATCACGGGGCACTAGTGTGTACAGAGGGAAAACCCCCATGTCCATTCAGGGGATGAGATGTAGTCCAATGGTAAAGCACTCGCTTGGTGCACAGTCAGTTTGAGAATCAATCCCCGTTAGTAGGCTTAATGAGTTATTTCTCACCCAAGCCAGTGCACCATGACTGGTACATCAAAGGCCATGGTATGTGTTATCCTGTCTATTGGATGATGCATATAAAAGATCCCTTTAATTTTATTTATTAATATCAACACTATTTAATTTGCAGTACACCTTTATTTTATGATCTTGATATTTTCTTTTACAAACAAAACAATAAACGCAAAAGCTCATCTAAATAGTATATGTACTGGTAACTAAAATGAACAAACCTAATATAAGATTCATACACTACTCAAAACAAAGATGCAAGATAATTATCATAAACTATTCAAAACAAGATGCAAGATAATGATCTTAAACTACTCAAAACAAGATGCAAGATAATTATCATACACTACTCAAAACAAGATGCAAGATAATTATCATACACTACTCAAAACAAGATGCAAGATGATTATCATAAACTACTCAAAACAAGATGCAAGATAATTATCATAAACTATTTAAAACAAGATGCAAGATAATTATCATAAACTGTTCAAAACAAGATGCAAGATAATTATCATACACTGCTCAAAACAAGATTTAAGATAATTATCATAAACTAGGCTACTCAAAACAAGATGCAAGATCATTATCATAAACTATTTAAAACAAGATGCAAGATAATTATCATAAACTGCTCAAAACAAGATTTAAGATAATTATCATAAACTAGGCTACTCAAAACAAGATGCAAGATAATTATCATAAACTACTCAAAACAAGATGCAAGATAATTATCATACACTACTCAAAACAAGATTTAAGATAATTATCATAAACTAGGCTACTCAAAACAAGATGCAAGATAATTATCATAAACTACTCAAAACAAGATGCAAGATAATTATCATAAACTACTCTGCCAATGAAAACAATACAAGGGTAAATCATTTAAAACAATTGAAGCATAAATGAATGTTTACCGACACTCCATAACAAAGGAAAGTCGACTGTCTTATTATTTTGCATTCTAAATATTTGGCTGTAAAATTAATGCTGCAGTGACCACTCCCATGGAGAATGCTGCCACCCCTAGTGGCCGAGGTAGTATGATTAGTGTTGTCGTTATACAAAACAAACTTTAACTTAACTACAGTGAAACCCCTCAAAAGCGGACACGCTCTCAGTAAACTGGAATTTTCTCAAAACTGAAAATTGTTCAGTCTGTTTTCAAATATCAGTTCTAAACTGGATACCACACTTTGTATTTGAACCCATGGGTGTTTGGTTTACAATACAGTGCAGTTCACTGTACAGTACTGATTATGCAATGTTTCATATTTAAGAAAAAAGAAAGAAATATTTTATTTAACGATGCACTCAACACATTTTATTTACGGTTATATAGTATCAGACATATGGTTAAGGACCACATCGATTTTGAGAGGAAACCCACTGTCGCCACTTCATGAGCTACTCTTATGTCGATTAACAGCAAGGGATCTTTTATTTACGCTTCCCACAGGCAGGATAGCACAAACCATAGCCTTTGTTGAACCAGTTATGGATCACTGGTTGGTGCAAGTGGTTTACACCTACCCATTGAGCCTTGCAGAGCACTCACTCAGGATTTGGAGTCTGTATCTGGATTAAATATCCCATGCCTTGACTGGGATCCAAACCCTGTACCTACCAGGCTGTAGACCGATGGCCTAACCACGACGCCACCGAGGCCGGTACCATATTTAAGAAAGACGGCCTCAGACCACAATTAATTTCGCTATATGTTTCTATATAGCCTTAGTGGCTATAACATTTAAATTAATATCAGCAGGCCCGTGGATTTTTGTATGTACCTTTGTCTGCCTTCGGTACAAATACCCTGAAAAGGACAGCTCCTGTTGTCCAGCTCTTTCTCCCAGCATATTGGTTTAAACAGACACACCCTCTAAACCAGGCCGGAGCACACCCATTTTACACAAAAAGCACTACTTTTGCATGGGCCTGAATTACCACAAACAAGTCTTCAATGTCAACAAGTTACACATGTTTACAAACTACATGCTCTCCCCTGTCCCTTCAGTCAAATAGTTGCCACTTCATAGCTGTTTGCCTTAAAATAATCACAGTCAAAGAGCAGACTACTTGCGTGGTTACATTTCCAGATGGGAAGATAACTGTAATCTGAGGCCAGACTAAACTGAAACATATATATATATATATATATACAGAGAAACCTCTCAAGACCAGACCCTCTGTAAAACAGAATTCCCTAAAAACCAAACAAACCAGTCTCTTTTTAAAAACCAGGACAGAACTGGACATTTGTCTGGTTCCAAGGTTGTCTGGTTTAGAGGAGTTACACTGTGTGTGTATATATATATATAATATCTTACATTTTCAGTGCAATCAAAGTATCAGATCACATACTTTAAGAATTTGGTAACTTTGCAAATTAAATGTGAATTACTTGAGATCACGGCACTAGGTTTATTGACATTTAAGCAAACGTACTTAGGTGACACTCATTAACGTATTCATTTATAGTCATCAAATAAAATCATCCAGCGTTCAGAAAACAAAAAACGTTAGGCATAACTTTATTTTGAAATAAGTCACATATTGTTACGTCATTTGAATATCTAGTAATGGTGGACTGGAATTAAAGTTGTGTGTACAGTTTACAAAAACATGTTGTATTAAGCTTGAGCTTATATGATAAAGAGATTATTACCCTCATGTATTTCGGTATCGTCAATTAGGAATAAAAATAATGTATTATGCGAGACTCTGGCAATTTTTATATGATATTGACAATACCGAAAAACACTCTGGTATAATAACCAATATATATCTTCAGACTTGTGTTTAGCAATTTGAATAAATATTGTTTAAAAAAAGAAAAAGAAAGAAAGAAAGAAATGTTTTATTTTACGATGCACTCAACACATTTCATTTACGGTTATATGGCGTCAGACATATGGTTAAGGACCACACATATTTTGAGAGGAAACCTGCTGTCGCCACTTCATGGGCTACTCTTTCCGATTAGCAGCAAGGGATCTTTTATTTGTGCTTCCCACAGGCAGGATAGCACAAACCATGGCCTTTGTTGAACCAGTTATGGATCACTGGTCAGTACAAGTGGTTTACACCTACCCATTGAGCCTTGTGAAGCACTCACTCAGGCTTTGGAGTCGGTATCTGGATTAAAAATCCCATGCCTCGACTGGGATCCGAACCCAGTACCTACCAGCCTGTTGACTGATGGCCTAACCACGACGCCACCGAGGCCGGTGTTTAAAAAAAGAAGACAGAACCATGATTCCAAAACCTAGCCTTGTGATATGTAAAATAAAAAGTGAAGTTGTGTTAACAGTCTAAAATAAAATTCATAATTAATTGTCAAAAATCACAGCTATAATGTAAATTAAAAAATGTGGATACATATTCCAACTTATACTATTTGTCAGAAATTACACCTTCATGTATATTATAAATTCAAAAATATCGATATATATATATATATTCACATATACTAATAGAACATCTGAATAACATCTATGTGCAACATCTGTAAAACATATGCATTAAAAGGAAAAGGAATATTTCTGATATATTTTTAAAAATATAACATTTATCCACTTTTTTGTAAATGAAAACATAAAACATTACAAAAGTATGATAAAATGTAATCTAAAAAACAGAGCACTTAAAAAGTTCACACAATGGACTACTTGCTGTATGGTACACAGTAATATCTAATGTATATGTTATATAAGATGTTGTGAAATATTTTAAATATTTTCATTAATAAATAATGATTAATGCTAATGGTAAATTTAATGATAGAATATATACAAGCACTTAAAAGGTAAATTTTTACAGAAAAAATAATAAGGAAGGAAGGAAATGTTTTTATTTAACGACACACTCAACACATTTTATTTACAGTTATATGGCGTCGGACACATGGTTAAGGACCACACATATATTGAGAGAGGAAACCTGCTGTTGCAACTTCATGGGCTACTCTTTTTGATTAAACCTAAACCTAAACCTAAGATTTTTAACGTACACGTTCAGAGCAAGCTGTTGTAGCGTACGCCTGTCGCAGTCGCAAGGACCGGCCTTGGCCGGATCCCTCCATCTGTGACAGGA
>JAECMU010117171.1:0-10609 GCA_016106625.1 Dracogyra subfuscus
TGTGTAATCTGTGAGATGTACAACAGTTGACTTGTGCCGTGTTACAAGCTGGGGGTCTCAGTACATTCAGACGAGGTATGTGTAATCTGTGAGATGTACAACAGCCGACTTGTGCCGTGTTACAAGCTGGGGGTGTCAGTACATTCAGACTAGATATGTGTAATCTGTGAGATGTACAACAGTTGACTTGTGCCGTGTTACAAACTGGGGATGTCAGTACATTCAGACGAGTTATGTGTAATCTGTGAGATGTACAACAGTCGACTTGTGCCGTGTTACAAGCTGGGGGTCTCCATACATTCAGACGAGGTATGTGTAACAGCAGGTCAAATGTGTTACCAGCAATGTAAGTGGGTTTTTTTTTTTTTATCTGATTATATATAAACGTTTCTTCTCTGGACATTGTTTCACAATAACACCAAATAACCATAGTTCGTACTTTTACTTTTTATTTATAAAGATGGAAAGTTATGATATATTTTATGTATTGAGTCAAATTTATTAAAATAAGATATTTGTGCTTGCTAATAACCTCCATTGATCATAAGTTATTTAGTGTACTGTACACACCTGGTGATGAAAGTTTCCCAGGACTGAAAGATAAACACTTTTCATAAATTCAAGTCTTTTAAAATTGTCTTCAGACCATGCAACTTATTTTAATACAATGACATTGTTGGTTATTTTCCAGGTGACACTGACCATCGAAGGTAACGAAGTGATCTGCGACTCAGTGTCATGTCTGCGAGACATCTGGGAGGAGACGAGCTTCCAGCTGGACCGGCGCCAGACGAACCCGCACTGTGTGGAGCAGGAGGAGGTGGGACTCAAACACAGGAAGAGTCCACCGTATTCCCTGACCTTCGACCCCAGCGAGAACATCACACTGTCCTTGAAGATCGGTAACATAAATAATCAGTTTTACTTTGACGTTTGTACACGCAAAATGTAGCTTAGTGTTAGAGTGCTTGCCTGAGATACGAGTGATAGAATATATCTCCTCTGATAGATCCAATGTTTGGTTTTTACCATTCTTATCAATGCCCCATGTTTGGTATATCAAAAGTTGTGGTATGTGCTGTCTTGTTTGTAAAAATAATTTAGAAAAACTGATATGTAGTAAATAAATGTTTTTCCTCCATGTTTATAGAGTTACTTTTGAGTCCTAGGAAGATTTGTTTTAATGCTGAAATAATGAAATTAAAAACAACAACAAACTGTATTAGAACATTTATTTCTTCCATTCTCATATGTTTTCACATATATTTACTAGCATTATGAGATAGGCTTCCCAACCATGACATGGTCAGATTGTGCTGGGGATAATAAATGTATGTTTAAAAGAAAGAAAAAACAATTTAAATTTTTTATGAGATAAGTTAATGTCCAATACCTTGCATTATGTCTTTCGTTTAAACTGCATTGTTAATAAATAAAAAGAAGTTTATTTTGGTACTGTTTTACTAGAAAAGAAACCCTCAGTTGCGGTTTTACGGGAGGAAGGGAGCAATGGTGACCGAGAACTGGCCGCTGCATTCCACATGGCTGGGTTTGAAGTCTGGGACATCAACATGCAGGATCTTTGTTCAGGAAAGATAACTCTTGACGCCTTTCGAGGACTGGCCTTTGCTGGCGGCTTTAGCTATGCAGACGTTCTTGGGTCTGCAAAAGGTTTGTGGTTGTAGTTGTTTTTAATACAGGGGATTATATTTCAAAATAAGAGGTAACTGAAATTAGTTCATGCAATTCTTATCTAGGTAACAGATTGTTTGGTTGCGTGAATTATATTGGTGTAATGGGCAAGCAACCTAATTGCAACACCTGTGTACTACTGTATCTATGCTGCATTGATATTCTTAATATATTTTAATCCATACAGGATCTATGGTTGTTAATACTAACAATGAATCTACTTTGAATTTCCCTCAACATTAGTAATACAATTGCTATTTCTTATTTTGAAAAAAGATCCTCCACGTCAGTGTAAGTACTGTCAGTGATTCTGACAGTGCACCACATTTTGGTGGAGTGTAAAGTTTTGACAGAAACTCAGAAAGATATATTTGGTACGTGATCTGTGATGGAATCATTTCAATTCCATCCAGAACTTATTTTACAGTTCCTACGTGATACTAAATTTTATTCTAAGTTTTAATTCTATCTATCTGTGATATTTGTATTTTTGCACAGTCCTTTACACTGTTTTTATCTAAATCTTGAATTTTATATTGATGTGATTCACCATTTAATGTTTTTACCCATTACCATAGTTTGACACCCAATAGCCGATGTATTTTTCGTGCTGGGGTGTCATTAAACATTCATTCATTCATTCATTCAATTCAATTGCTATTTTAACAATATTTGACCTATGGGCCAGTAGTAATTTTCATTGGATGTGGCAAATATCCATATAGTAATGAGTGGCAAATATTAAAATTGTAATTAATCCTCAGACGTTTTAGCCAATTCCATATTCAGTAGGGTTATCCTTTGGCAGGGATGGGATGGGGTTGGGACCCAATATATTTAGTTTTAATCATTTTAATGTTAGTGGTATTATGATAAATCACTGTTGCTTTACACTAGATTTTCTTGAGTTTTGACTAGATTCCATTTGTACAAAGAGAATCTGTGGCTTTAAACTAGAATACATGCTTTTACAATACATTCCATGTTTTTAATACATTTAGGGGCGGGACATAGCTCAGTGGTAAAGCGTTCACTTGATGCACGGTTGGTCTGGGATCGATCCCCATCAGTGGACCTATTGGGCTATTTCTCGTCACAGCCAGTGCACCACGACTGGTATATCAAAAGCCGTGGTATGTGCTATCCTGTCTGTGGGATGGTGCATATAAAAGATCCCTTGCTGCTAATCGGAAAGAGTAGTCCATGAAGTGGCGACACCGGGTTTCCTCTCTCAATATCTGTGTGGTCCTTAACCATATGTCTGATGCCATATAACTGTAAAAATAAAATGTGTTGAGTGCGTCATTAAATAAAACATTTTATTTTTTCTTTAATACATTTAATCTGTTGTTTTGTTGTAGGCTGGGCTGCCACAGCGTTGTTTAATAACACTGCCCAGACTCAGCTGTCGAAGTTCCAGGCCCGTACGGACACGTTCAGCCTTGGTGTGTGTAACGGCTGCCAGCTGATGGCTCTGCTGGGATGGGTGGGCAGCACCAAGAGTGGTACGTTTGACGAGTAGAAACCTGTTCTAGAGACAAATGAAAACATATATTTACAAACTTTCTGCTGTTATATGATATTCTCTTTTCAGATTGGACAACAATATGATATTCTCTTTTCAGATTGGACAACATCACTGTCCTACTATAAATCTAAAACAATTGCTTCATTACATCAGGGCCCGTGCTTATAAAACTTAAAGTCCAGACTTTAATATTAAAGTCCAGACTTTAACATAATGCTATTTGAATGGCATTGCCATGATGTTAAAGTCTAGACTTTAAGGTTTATAATCACGGGGCCTGATTGCACGTCATTATGTAAAACAGGTCATGGAAAGAAAATTATCTCATAAAATTACATCAAATTGGATATCAATTTGTAAAATAGATCATGAAAAGGAAATTAGAAAAGGTTATTTTTGTTTGTAATTATAAGATTTTTTTATTATTATTGCCCCAAAATACATTGGCAGTGTTAGGATTTGGGACTCCTAAATTCACCACCTTAAAAAAAGTAAGTTATCAAAAGCTATACATTTGACTAATAAATACATGTTGAAAACACAATATTTTGCACAACAATTTGAAAACAATAATTGTTAGTATAAAACACACATTCATGTAGCATAATGTCATTAGATATTAAGCTTAATTTTTGTAAATATATTGTGAAATGTATATTGGGAGCAAGTAATACAATAGGATTTATAATATACCTTTGGAATTCCAGAAAAACAAAAACAATAACAAAAAGAAGAGGAGGAAAAAAGACAAAAATATTTTCAATAGAATAAATAAATAAAAATATAGATAGAATAAAATAAATAGTATATAAATATATACTTGCATAAGAATTAAACAAGAGAGAGAGAGAGAGAGAGAGAGAGAGAGAGAGAGAGAGAGAGAGAGAGAGAGAGAGAGAGAGAGAGAGAGAGAGAGAGAGAGAGAGAGAGAGAGATTTTTGTAAATAATGAAAGCATTTTCCCTATATTAATGTAACTTGATTCTTATTTGATATATGAAGATATATGAACCCAGTCTCGTCTTTTTAACCCAAAACACCAACTATTTAATTATATCTTTGTAGATCGACCACTGTTGATCAAATTTGGTCCAGTCACAATTGCAAAATGCAAGAAACTTTTCAGTATTATAATTTAAAAAAAAATATTTTTTAAATGATTGAACATTTGTTACTACCCCAGTATGCTTCATCCTGTATATATACTGCTTTGCAAGTAGTATAATTAAATTTAATATATCATCTGCTCTATGATTATCATGTATTTGAAATATTATATCTGTAACAGTAAAATGGAGTGCGTAATATAAGTACATTCTGGGTTTTTTAACAATCCCTGTAGGTTTTGCCAAAATGTTGGTATTAATTATAACAATTGTTTGTAAAAAATGTGTGCATTTATTGATAGCTTTGTTACGGTACACAATTTTTATAATTTGTGACTCTTCTAATATAATTAATGTAAAAGCCAATTTCATACTGATTGTTTTAATCACAGTGGTTTGGATATGAATTTTAAGAAAAAGTTATATAAGAAATTCACAAATATTTGCCACATACAAGCTTTTAAAAGATGTAATTTGATCTAACATCCATTCCACTTTCTAAAGTTTTTAAGTTTTAAAAGCAATTTTTGTTTAATAACATCTCAGCACATTGTAGTCCATCAGGGTTGATAAATCATCAACCCATCATACGTTTGACCAAGCAGCATAATACTATTAATAGTAATTGATTAAACAATATTCTGGGGTGTCAGTAAACAAACCCACCCTTTCCTTCAATCATAATGTTAAAAAAACTCCAAATTGCAGATAATGAACTGGACAGACAGGGATTGCTTCTCGAGCACAACACATCGGAGCGATTTGAATCCAGATTTAGTACTGTAAAAATTCTTCAAAGTCCTGCCATGATGTTGGAAGGAATGGAGGACACGGTGTTTGGTATGTGGGTGTCACATGGAGAAGGTATGTACAACAGTAATTTTTTCACTTTTCACAATCTAATTAAAATTAGCTCCACTATTACATGTGGATCTAACAGCAGCCAGTTGGAGCTCATGTCCACCAATCAAAACCTTTCTTGCAGAATCATGCCAGTGATTTGAAAATAATTTGAAAACATTGAGAATTATCCTGAGATTATATGACATGATTCGTGTAAATTACGAATGCCTTAAAACATGTTATATTTTGTAATATAAAACTGAAGACTGATTTAGTTTGTTGTTTTTTAGGGTTTGAAAATTGTAAAATTGAAGACTTGATATCCAGTCCCGTATATATTGGTATGGTTCGCTGTACTGCGGCCACTAAAATAGACTTGCCCAATATTTTTAGAATTTGTATACTCCAAAATAACGTTATAAAAGGTGAATTGTGATTGGTTAATATTTAAATTATTATTTCCAGACAAAATGTTACCTGGACATAGTAGTCTACGCAGTGCTGTTAGCAATCCGATTAAAATTAGTTCTACTGGTCTAAATAAAGCATTTGTAATTCACACACAAAATGTTGTATATGCTCAGGATAATTTGGAATGCTTTCAAATTATTTTCAAATCACTGGCATGATTCTGCAAGTAAGGTTTTGATTGGTGGACATGAACTCCAACTGGCTGTTGTTAGATCCACATGTAATAGTGGAGCTAATTTTAATTAGATTGCACTTTTCATAATTTTGATGGTTGGAGACACCTACCACTGTATAATTGACTGATTTTGGTTGGGATTGTTTTGGGTTTTTTGCTTGTTAGGATGAAATCCCTTTTGCTGAACTATTGGTGTGTTTTTTTCCTGTCCCAACCTATGGCCCATGACTGGTATATCATATGCCATGGTACATGCTACCAGTAATCTCTCTGTGAGAAACTGAATATAAACGATCCCTTGTTGCTAATGGAACTGTTTAACATTCAGCAGAAGATGATTAATAAATCAGGATACTAGTTCTCTAGTTGCATTTTCCTCTCATCCATCTACCACCACCACCATCCTCCACCACCACCCTCCACAACCCTCCACTATTACATAGTAGTTTCACTTAAAGAGCAGTTGTTCTAGATACTTGGTATGTAATTGCACATTATCAGTTAATCATAATTAATATGATTTATTTCTTATATTCCAGGGAAGATGGTGTTCAAAAACCGGGAGATCCATAACAATATCATCAATGCCAACTTGGCTCCCGTTAGGTATGTTGACGACGATGCCAGAGTTACCTGTACTTATCCACTCAATCCAAATGGCTCACCAGATGGCATTGCTGCTGTATGTTCCCAAGATGGCCGACACTTGGCAATTATGCCTCATCCAGAACGATGCTTCCTGGGCTGGCAGTGTCCGTGGATGCCGTATGAGTGGAGAGAAGAGAAGAAACCCTCTCCGTGGTGTAGAATGTTTCAGAATGCTTACGTTTGGTGTGCTAAGTCATGATATCACAGGTTCAGTTAGCTTTGTCGGATATAACAAAAACAATGCAAAACCAGATCTCTCCTTCTGTCCCACAATTTAAATGATTAAGTGATTATACAAACTTTAAAATATCTCATTGCTAGCCCTTGCAATTCACATTGATATTCATTAATACCATGTACAAGCTGAAGTTAAATCGATTAATATCAGGTTGTTTTTTCAATCTGATTAAAATTAGCTCTACTGGTCTAACAGCATTGCGTGGACTCCCATGTCTAGGTGATGTTTCATCTATAAATAACAATTTAAATAACGTCCAATTACACTTTGCCTTTTATAGTGTTATTCAGGAGCAAACAAATTCTAAAAATATTGGGTGAGACTATTTATGCAATAGGCGAATTTGTTGGTCTATTTCAACATTTGAAAAAAGGGGGAAAGTTCAGTAATAAAATCTGGATTATATACCAGAATACAAAGATTTTATGGCTACATCTTGAAACAAATTTTATATAAATTTTATACTGAAATTAGTTTCCAACATACTTCGTAATTCACCAGAATCATTTCGTATACCCTTGGCATAATCCCGAATGTTTTCAAATTCTTTTCAACTCAAAGGCATGATTTTGCAAGTAAGGCTTTGATTGGTCGAATGAAAGGTCAACTGGGCATGAGCTCCAGTTAAGAGCTGTTAGATTCACATATAATAGTTATTAACCAGTAGAGCTAATTTTGATTTTTAAAACATTTTATCAATTCAGTTTCAGTGATGAGATACTATGGTCAGCCCCCCCCCCTCCCCCGTCCTCCCCACGGGGAAAGCCTTTTTTCATACTGTGGAATTTACTAGAAGTTAGTTATTTCTTAGCTGATTGTTTTGTAAATTGCACACAAAAATAGTGTTTTTTTTTTTTTCCAAATAACTTTTTTTATATCAAACCAAACTGAAATTATTTACAAAAAATATTTTTGTAGGAGAATGGGATGGACTATAGTTTAGATATATAAAACACAAATGCTGAATCAAAGTGTATTTTAGCTAAAAAAAATTTGCTGAGGCAGTTTATACCTATATTTAAAAGCTGTGGTCATGCTTCGACATCCTAAAAGAAAGAAATATGGGAACACTTGGCTATTTTAGACCAAATTTCAGTGACCATTAT
This sequence comes from Dracogyra subfuscus, assembly GCA_016106625.1. Lineage (NCBI taxonomy): Eukaryota > Metazoa > Mollusca > Gastropoda > Neomphalida > Peltospiridae > Dracogyra > Dracogyra subfuscus. Next base: position 7,807 of record JAECMU010117171.1, read on the forward strand.
CATCGTAATGTCTGTATGAAAGGCAGTGTTTTATTTAATGATGCACTCAACACATTTTATTTACGGTTATATGGCATCACACATAATATTTATGGTTAAGGACCACACAGATATAGAGAAAACCACTGTAGCCACATCATGGGGTACTCTTTTTGATTAGCAGCAAGGAATCTTTTTTTTATACACCATCCCATAGACAGAATAGCACATACCACGCATTTGATGTATCAGTCATGATGCACTGGGTGGAGTGAGAAATAACTGATGGGGATTGATCCCAAACTGATCGTGCATCAAGTGAATGCTTTACTGCTGGACTATATCTCACCTCTTGTCTGTATGATATAGTCCATAGTGTGAAACTGAATATCTGTAACATGGTTTTAGGATGGTGAATATCTGTAACATGGTTTTAGGATGTGGTTGCAGTCACTCTTTTCCATTACTGTGATCCCGTATTTCTTTTCATCAGTATATAAACACAATTACAGTTTTAATAATAAACTCAGCTGTCTAGTTTTAACCTTTCTGTGAGCCATAAAACAGAATTTGTTGCAAGTGAATCCACTCCATGAAAAGTTGAATGGTACAAGCTGTCAAACTTGTCTGTTCAAGAGTTCAGCTAAAATGGATAGTGGGAGTGCAGTGGCTTTACTTGCACCTAAAAGTGGAGCTTTTCACTTCTTCCAAGTTGGGACAAGTACCGTGGTACCATTAGCCTTAAACCAGATAGTTTAACCACTGTACGACCAATGCCAATTGTACTTTGTTTATGACTATTAATATCAAATATCAAATATTTTTATCTTCTGAAACATATGCCATATTTCTTTCTTGTGTTGAAAGTCTTCTAGAATTGCGAGCACCATTATATGTGTATGTGTGTGTGTGTGTGTGTGTGTGTGTGTTTTTTCATAGATTCATTCACATTATGTTGAGTCCCAGTACGCCTGGTAGTTAACTTCAGTTTACTGCACTAGTCACTCAGTAACATGGTCACAAGTTTATATCAGTTGTGATGGATAGTCAAGGACGGAACAAATGCTTCATTCATTTAGCAGGAAATTTACGGGTTTATTATATATATATAGTTTGAAATGTAAGGATTGTAAGATGCATGTAGATGTTAATGATCTCAAACTTTGCCATTAAAAAAAATGGATGGCAGTGATTAAGTGTGTCCCTGACTTAAATTATGGAAAGACTTTTACTGTATTGAGCATATATATATAATATTTTGTAGTGCTTTTTTTCTTTTCTTTATGATTCACATGTTACGGGGAGCTACACATGCCTCTCTTTGTACAGTCTCAGGGAAGATATGGGGAGCACAGTGATAGCCCCCACCCCACCCACCCTTAAATATCGAGGTCTGCGATCTTGTTACACACATATTACGAAGTATATCTGTACATGATATCATTGATATTATGAAGTATTGTGCAGTATCTGTTTGTACATGATATTATGAAGTATGTCTGTATATGAAACATGTCTGTACATGTTATGAAGTATCGTACATGATATTATGAAGTATCTTTGTACATGATATTATGAAGTATCTGTGTTTGTACATGATGTTATGAAGTATGTCTGTATATGATATTATGAAGTATTTCTACATGATATTATGAAGTATTTGTGTTTGTACATGATGTTGTGAAGTATGTCTCAACATGATATGAAGTATATCCTTCTGTACATGATATTATGAAGTTAGTCTGTACATGATATTATGAAGTTAGTCTGTACATGATGTTATGAAGTATCTCTTTTTGTATTTGATGTTATGAAGTATGTCTGTACATGACATGAAGGATCTCTGTTTGTACATGATGTTATGAAGTATATCTCTACATGATATTATGAAGTATCTCTGTATATTATATTGTGAAGTATCTCTCTATATTATATTATGAAGTATGTCTGTACATAATGTTATGAAGAGTGTCTGTACATGATACTGTGAAGTATTTCTGTACATACTATTATAAAACATTTAAATATAGGGTGTGAATGCATGATGGTGTTATAAAGAGTTGGTATGTGTCATATATGAAGTATTTCAGTATATATATATATATATATATATATATTATAGAGTATTTGAGTATGTGCATGGTATAATTAATTTCAATGTATGTATGTTAACATGTATGTCAGTGTGTGCTTCATAAGAATTACCGTTGGTGACAAAACGTTATGGTAACATCATTTCGGTTTTTCACATCTTAAATGGGATATCTTTCTGAAGGTTTTTATTTTTCAGAAATAAAGAAAAATGTAAAGTTTTAGTTGAAAAAGATCAAACAAAAAACAAAAAATGTGTAACATCTGTCAAATGTAACATAAAAACATCCTGATGAAATGTGTTATATTTATTGTGCATAAAATCAGAACAGTGATGCCATGATGTCCTGTCATAGACATGAAGTACATATGCTACGAAGTATTACAGTGAAAGTCACTTTACACTGTGGTCCTAATATTTATCCGATTTACACAGGATACTGTGTTTAAAAGGTCACATTATGGAATTTAGAAAATTTGGGAACATTAAACTTGGCCGGTTTTGACAGGATTCCGGTTTATTCAGTGTCCGGTTTAGGCAGGTTTCACTGTATTAACCCAGCAGGAACTTATAATCCGGGAAATAACTGAGAAATTATCATGCATTTGTTTAACTGGTCATTTTACTGCTAATAGTGAACAGGCACATACTAAATCAATGGCATCTTCAGGAGGCCAAGCACTCATGAATAATTCGACTGGCAGGACTGTACCCTCTGGTGGTGGTGGTGGG
>JAECMU010117194.1:0-12243 GCA_016106625.1 Dracogyra subfuscus
CACGAGGGTAATAATCTCTTTATCATATAAACTCAAGCTTAATACAACGTGTTTTTGTAAACTGTACACGCAACTTTATGGCCCTGTTACAATGTAGCGTATCGTACTAGCGTATATCTGCGTATGAAAAATATCAATCATACGCTGGTATACGCTGACAAACGCTAGGGGTACATTAGGCACAGGTTGTATACGTTTGAAGCACGGTGGCATACGCTGGCATACGCTGGCATACGGCGAGGTAGAACATTATTTTAAGCATGTTTAAAAAATGTGTGCGTACTCCGACGTATGGTTTATACGCTAACCATAAGTTAGGCAGACGCTGAATACGCTAGAGGTACGTGACTCCTAGGTCGAGTACGCTGGTCGTACGCTGCCATGAAGGTGTACCGTATATCTAGCGTATTGATAGCGCATGAGTAACGTACTTCTAACGTATATCTGACGTATCTGCAACGTATAGACATCTTGGCGTATGCCTGACGATCGAGTAACGCAATTAACGTACAACTAGCGTATAATTGGTGTATGGCCAGCGTATACCCAGCGTATACCCAGCGTTTTGAAAAAGTGTACATATAGGAGGCATCTTGGTAGCGTGATGGCCCTGTCACACATTGACCGCGAAAGCCCGTGGCGATGTAAACGACATCAAGTGACGTCACAGCTAATATTTTTTATAACTTTGTTGAATTATTTATTTGCGAAGCTCCCAATTCATGTTGTATTATTTTTATTTTTATAATCCTCCAAAAGGTTATGCTAATGAAATGAAAAATTTGAACTTGTTCAATGGGACTACTTTTTAGTGCGTATAGAATGGAAGAGAGCGATGGCAATTTAAAAGTAACAAGTAGGCGTATTTTTGCTTTAGTTACTAAGTGGGCAAGAAAAAGAATCAATCACCGTTGTCAGGTATAGATAGGAAATTCCAACCCGCGGGACAAAATGGTTTGTCCCTTGGGTTGGAATTCCCTTATCTATACCTGATAACGGTGATAGATTCTATTAATACGTTGAAGATACGTCAGACATACGTTAGAAGTACGTTACTCATACGCTATCAATGCGGTATCAATACGCTAGCTATACGGTACACCTTCATGCCAGCGTATGTCAGCGTACGATCAGCGTACTCGACCTAGAAGTCACGTACCTCTAGGGTACCTGTAGCGTATTCAGCGTCTGCCTAACGTATGCTTAGCGTATAAACCATACTTCGGAGTATGCACACATTTTTTAAACATGCTGAAAAATACCTCGCCGTATGCCAACGTATGCCAGTGTATGCCAGTGTATTCCACCGTACTTCAAACGTATACAACCTATGCCTAACGTACCCCTAGTGTATGTCAGCGTATACCAGCGTATGAGTGATATTTTTCATATGCTGGCATACGTTAGTACGATACGCTACAGTCGGACAGGGTCATGACGTCTACTGCAATAATGCTGCAATCTGGAAAGACTGCCGTTGATATAGGCATTTTGTCACGTGATCAAGATACGCTGGACATACGCAGTTCATACGCTACTCATACGCTAGCCATACGCAGAGTACGCTGGTCATACGCTACTCATACGCTACCCATAGGTTAAATACGGTAAGTATACGCACAATTCTGCATTTCCAAGGGCTTCTTGTGCGTATGCAAATTATTTAATGAATTTTCATACGCAACTCATACGTTTCTCTCATACGCTATAGTGTGACAGGACCATTAATTACTAGAATATGTATTTTTGAATGGAAATGACTCGAATGACATCATTTTGGATGTCCTTACATCAAAATAAACTTGTGCCTAACGTGTTTTGTTTTCTACTACTACTACTACTACTACTACTACTACTACTACTACTACTACTATATATATATTATTATAATTATTATAATTATAATTATAATAATAATAATTATTATTATTATTACCCACGTTACGAATCAAACGTTTAAAGGATTTAAAAAGTTCTGCCCAGAACTCTTTGTCATTAAAATATCCTGTATGTTTGTAATGAACAAACACATAATCTACTCAGGAACGAAAGCCAAGTCTTTTAACTTTGAGGAGATTTTTTTTTCTCCTGGATGGAAACATGATTTTTAATCCAAAACAAATTATCTGAGTTTAAATATTTATTACATGTATGATGTAATACTTGATTCAGACTACCAACTGCCACGACACAGTTGGCCAACCTGATCTTTCGACTTCTACGACTGTCCAATTGCTAGTCTCTATTTCCGTCGTATATATTAGACATTTACGACCGATCAGTTAGAATCTAATTAGAATTAGCTCTCCTGGTTAATTACCTGTGGATCTAACAGCACCCCGTTGGAGCTCATGTCCAGTTGACCTTTCATTCGACCAATCAAACCCTTACTTGGAAAACCATTCTAGTGATTTGAAAATACTTTGAACTTCGGGTGAATTACGTAGTATGCCGGAAACTAATTGCAATATAAAATTTTATATAAAAAAATTTCAGGACGAAAAAACCCCACTTGATGGTATAGCAATAAAATCTGTTTATACCAGTATACAATCCAGAGTTTATTACTGCCATATTATGGGAGTCCACGCAATGGTGTTAGATCTACTGGTAGACCAGTAGAGCAAATTTTAATCATATTGGATCAGTTGTTAATCTAAGCGCACCCATCGTAAATTGTCAGTTGAGGAAATTACAACGCAATCGTTGAGTTGCGTAACTTCGTTGTGGCAGTTCACAGTCTTACACTAGCATAACACCAGTACTCGCTTTGCAAACTAAATTCGCGTTTCTGTTGGAGATCAGTATATTTTCTTAATGAACCCGAATTCGTTTAAGAGCGATCAATACACTGCGAATTAAGAATATTAAGGGTAAGTGCAATCATGTGTTTGTGTACTCTTAAAGAGAAGACCACTGAAACACAGGTGAATGACAGATTGAACAATACACATGTACATGTATTCTATAAAGGACAAACAAAAGAAAACATCAGAGTTATTAAAGGGACATACCCTAGTTTTTAAACACTAAGGTATATTTTTGACTATTATAGTCGTGTTTCATAACTATAATCATACTTTACATAGATTTTTATGGTTTAGATTATCAATTTCCGTACATTCGAAATGTTTTTGGTTTTCCTGGTGGTTTTAATACCACAAAATGCATTTCTGATATTTTTAAAAACGCACGTGCGTCTGAGAAGAAACAGTTATGGAGTCGAGTATTTAGTTTATTTTTAGAGGGTATTTCACAATTTCAAAGACACTCAATTGTAACTTTATCCAAATGTGTTTCAGGTTTGTAGATTAACTAAACTTAGTGTTCATTTCCACGGGTTGAAACTAGGGTCTGTGCCTTTAAAATGTGTTTCAGGTTTGTAGATGAACTAAACTTAGTGTTAATTTTCACGGGTTGAAACTAGGATCTGTCCCTTCAAGCTGATTTATGCTAGAACAAGTAACTCAATCTTCAGTCGATTCGAAAATAATTTTACAAGTAAACACAGACAGGCATTACAGTTTTTAAACTATAATATAAAATTATTTTCTGTATGAATAGATAATAAAATATTTAAAACATCGATTTCTGCCTACGGTGATATTTTCTGGTCTTCAAACAACAAGAAGGGGGCGGAACGTAACCCAGTGGCGAAATGTTCGCTTGATGCGCGGTCGATTTGCGATCGATCCCCGTCGGTGGGCCCAGTGGGCTATTTCTCGTTCCAGCCAGTGCACCAAGGTCGTCGCATGAGTTATCCTGTCTGTGAGATGGTGCATATAAAAGATCCCTTACTACTAATGGAAAAACGTGGCTATGTCCCGTCCCAATAAGAGAACAAATGCGACGCCAGACAGGAGAGACAAATGCAATATTATATCAAAATATCCTGAAACCATCTCTGTATCTGAGACACATCTTGTATCCCTGGCCGAAGCTGACCACCTGCGGGTACGTGAGGACAATGGAGGAAAATAATTACACGCCATAAGCCACAAATACACTTCCGGTAATGCCGTCTGGTGCTAAATTGACCCTCAGAAGTGGGCAGCACGTGACCACGCGCAGGAAAACACACAATGACCTTATTTGACAGCGCGCGCGTGCACCGGTGGCCACGACGCGGACGCCAGATCATTTTATTCCAACTAGCGGTCATTTCGAGTCTTATTTATTGATAAAAATGACACCAACTGATGGCGGTGTTTCCGATCGCTCTTAGCCTTGCACGTGCCGCTATTTTGTAATTTTATATCATCCCATTGAAAGTACACTGTCCTGAGTCATGGTTAGGACATATTTTATTGTTTTTTCCTTCTTCACAAAAACTGATTTAAAGGCGCATACTCCGTAAAAAATGGGCACTAAAGTTTAGTTAAGTTATAAACCTGTAACACATTTAGAGAATGGGACGAGTCTGTGAAGTTGAACAGAAAACTATCGTTAAAAATAGACTAAAACTCGACTCCATACCATTTAATTCTCAGACGCACTTACGTTTTTAAATATAATAAAATGCATTTTGTGGTATTAGAAACATCAGGATGACCAGAAACACTTCGGTTGTACAGACAATAAAATGTAAGTAATGTTTGATTTCAGTGATCATAAACGGCTCTAATGGTGAAACATTTACATTACTGTTTAAAAACTCGGGTCTGTCCCTTTAACAAGCGAACATGTGTGATAGCCAATAGATATGTGTTGAGTCTCTGGGACAGAAATGTACCAACTATATAGTCCTATAGCTGGAAAAAATATTGTTATTAGAACACTATATATAACCGGTGCTTGGCACAGGAACGTTTAGATGGGGTAAAACATAGGGCTTTTCCCGAATAATATGACATCCGTTCAGATCTCTGGTCAGTAAATGTTCCAACTATATAGCGTTCTATAGCTAAATAAAAATAAATAAATAAATATACAAGTGAATATATTATTATAACACTATATACAACTGGTACTTTTATATGAGGGTAAAACATAGGGCTTTCCTCCAATAACATCACCGCCATTCAGATCTCTGGGCAGGAAATGTTCCAACTATATAGTGTTCTACAGCGAAACGATCTTTAAAAATAATTAAATATACAATTGAATATGTTATTATAACACTAGATATAACCAGTGCTTAGCACATTAACGTTTATATGAGGCTCTACATTCGGCTCTCCTCTCATAATATGAACGGCGTGTAGATCGCCACTTCTATGCTAAACAACAACAATGACGGCTTCCATTGCCGTTGTATTTATAGAATTCATCTCTGTACGCAATATTTGGACCTAAGCGCAAAAAGAAAAGAAAAATGCTTTCAAAATGCAACGTCGGGTACGTATAAAGAAGTTAGTCGGCAGTGAAGATCGAAAAAGGAGAAGTGGTCAGAAGGACTGGAATCTGTAAAAACAAATCACGGGCTTGTGTATTATGTTACAGATGATAACAGATTGTAAGGCTCTTGGCGAGGCGAGCGCTTCAATATGTCTATAATGGCTTAATTCTGCTTTGTTTAAAGGAATACTGTCACGGATTTAAGTACCTTATTTCTCTACAATTGGGTAATAAATAAAAATTACATTAATTGTTGGAAACCAAATCTAGCTATCGAATCATCTTAACTGAATCATGATGGAGTGAAATCCATGTCAACCCTCTCGGCAATTTTAGTTTTTGAATTATGGACCATTGCCATAATTCAATTATTTTTACAAAAGATCATTAATAAATGGAGTATGTTGGTTATGAATATGATTGAAAAAAGTACATTTAGGGACAAATCAAATTATTTTTATTCAGGTTATACTTTGTTAGACCATTAAATAGGACATTGGTCTGTGACAATATGCCTTTATGTTATATTATGTTAACACAATTTTATTATCGTAGTTGGTACTGCATATATATTAATGAAGCGCGTTGAACGATATTTCCAACTCACTGGAATTTCTGCTTCAAATTTTTATGATTTCAATGTGTTAAGAATCAATGTCCTGCATCTGCAAGTATACTTTTTGCATTTCAGGTTCATGTAAAAACAACCATTTCGTAAACGCATATAGTACTGGGTTTTAGTTGAATGAAAACAGTATTTATCTTAACCATCTTCAAATTATTTTATTTCCAGTTTAGAAGAAAAAGAAGAACAAAACGAAAAATGGAAAGAAGAATTAAAGAAGAAAGACGAATAAGAAGAAAATGTAGTACTAGTAATGCCATTTGTTAATTTATCGAAGTCCCAGCAACCTTGCTTATTTACTAGGAAATTTGGCACTAGTAGTATAATTGCTGTTTTTTTTTGTGCGATGCCATCTAAGTACAAACTATAACCTTGCGAGATAACAGGCCAACACATGTAGACATATAATTCGTCTTTGTAAAGCTAATGCTGGATGGTTGTTTTGAATTTAATTAACTTTCACATGTAGAATTTCGATATTTTCTAATCAAACAGTCGCCCAACAGTGTCCTTCGACGCCATCGGCTCTAATGACTTCCAACTGCTATTAGGATCTGGATTTTAATTAACTCTAATCAGCGACCTCTCGTTACAGCCATAACAATTCTAGATAAGAAGACGAGGCAACATGTGGCTTTAACATTTCCACGCCAAGTCTCATAATTTGTATGATGGCCCTGTCGTAACACGCTCCACGGGGGAGATATACCAGCGTGTTATCGTCCATCGGTTAGTCTTCCCAGACCTAGTCTAGTTGTAGTGCAGGTGTCTGGGACACCATTGGTCGTAGGATCAGTCCATCTTAATAGACTCATTGGGCTTTAAAAAAAATCCAAAACAACAACAAAAAAACGTCCCTCTTCAACCAATGCAATACGATTAATATATCAATGGTTTTGACTCGTTCCACCTACTGCACCATTGTTGGTATATTAAAGATTTGGCACATGGACTATATAGCAATCTATTATTTTTGTATATAATATTTTGTATATCTGGGAAAACATTTTTAAGAACTGCCTGCTATTTTGGCTATGAGGTTTGAAAACCTGTGCACTAGCACCAACCAATCAATGGCATAGAAACCACAGCACGTGCTGTTTGACGAAACAGTAATTATTTATGTCTCTATACGTAAATGTACCAACATGTGATCTCTAACCTGATGTACTGGTTAAGTCATCAGACATACTGCTGGTAGGTATTGGGTTCGCAGCCCGGTACCCAGACTGATTTAACGACTCAATGGGTGGGTGTAAGATCACTACGCCGACGTCTCTCTCACTATCAATTAACAACTAACCATTATCTCACTGTCCTGGGGCCTTATTCACTAAACTCTCGCAACTTTACGATCTCGCAGTGCAATGCTACAAGACTTTCAAAGAGAATGCTTTGTTGTCTGGCAGAGCCTAAGAGACATTTGCAAATTAGGCACCATGACAGATATTCTAGATGGCTAAAGTATGGGCCACAGCGTGTATGAACCTTAATTTAATATAAGCACAAACATAAGTATAAACAACAACAGCAACAACAACGACGACGACAATGCCCCTAACATCCTACACATAGAGAATACTATATATATATATATCTGTGTGTGTGTGTGTGTGTGTGTGTATGTGTGTTTGTATCTGTGTGTGTGTGTGTGTGTGTGTGTGTGTGTGTGTGTGTGTGTGTGTGTGTGTACTGTAACGATGATTACATATAATATTAATTTCAACAGTCAAAAAAAGAATTGTTTTAAAATAAAATGTTCTTACAATACTGACAGTTAAAACAGACCTAAATGCAAATCGTCTTTTAAATTAAATTCAACCCCTGCAATTGCCCACGGCAATCGGCAATATTGTGGAGATTGCCGTGGAGCCAAGTGTTTTGCTGTGTACATTTTCTTAATTGCAGGGGTTGAAATTTTATTACGAATATATTTAGGGTGGTAATAGTATTTAGTACCAATAATACCACATGTTAGTAAGTGACAAATCGCCCAATAATATTGTACCCTTGCTACTCACTGAAACATTTAGATATGGCGTAGTGTCCTTACACAAAACAGAACAATGGGAAACTGTTAAAACAGCCTTGTGATTTATGTTATAAATTACACCTGTGAGTGGTATGTTCTCAGTGAACAGATGTTTAAAAAATCCCATTACGAGTAATAACACTGAGGTAATATAAAACACTATCTGTATTATCTTTCCACGAATGATATATTTCACTTCATTACGTCAAAATCATTGAAAAGCTCGTATAAAAGAATGACAACGACCGCCACGCTTCCGTCATAATGTCTACTGTAATAAACATAAAAAAGAATACAAAAACCCACTGTTAACTTTATATCTGACCGTGATAACCAAAGAGGCTTTCATTCGCTTATTGTTTTCAACGGAAATGTTGATGTGTAATTGTTTGACAGTAAATCATGAAAAAACGTCCTTCTGCATGGTACAATAACGTACTTTACTGAATATATTAATAAGTAGGGTTGGTCATTTTGTGACGTGCACAACAAACCTAATCAAAAATAAATGGCGATGCCGAGATAATTTATGGTTATGCTTTATAAATATGCATCTAAAGTTAACCTCTTTGACCGTCTGTCCAGTAGATATGTTAAAGGGTTAATGAGAGAAAGTACGCAAACTGTGTTATATGAACCATTTTTTAACAAGGGATTAAACACATGTACTGTTGCTAGCCCTAATATTATTTGAAACTCTACTGTAATCAGCTAACGCTATTTATAATATGTGTTGTAACCACAATATGAAATTTTGTAGACAAGACAAGACAAGACACAAATTTATTACGCTCAGGCCGTATTCTACAGCATATAAGGACATGTGTTCAATGGTAGGACATGATTTACAGAAGCAAAACTAATATACTGTAATTATAATATTGTAGTAGTACAGATGTAATACAATTGCGAAGGTGAGTAAATATGATATTGCATCAATGGTATATCAGGGCGACCAACCTAATGGAAATATTTTTCCGGAATTTTCTGGTATTTTCATTTTAAGCGCGCGAACGCCCCTTTCAAAGCAATAGTTTAAAGCACGCGTAAAAGCCATTTTCAAACATATAAAAAGTAATTTAAACAGCGCCAACTTTGACATATGTAAAAAATAACAACAACCAAAGAGATACATAACAATAAAACATTTTTTATTATTTATTGGAATGTTATGCGTTCAATAATAAAAGTATAAATCAATCCACATAATTTTCCTACTTCCTTTTTAAGCATACTTTATGGCTTGTCTAGTTTACAAAACATGATAAATAAAATTACTATACCTAGTACAGCAATTATACAGCATTATCACACACACACACACACACACACACACACACACACACACACACACACACACACACACACACACACACACACACAAAATATATAAAACAATCATCACCAAAACCCCCTCTAAAAGCCCCACTTTATAAGCAAATAGTGTAGTAGTTTCACTCCCACCTACAGATTAGTAATAAAGTGACAAACTTGGGACCAATGCTATTTTTATGTAGGTACATTGCCACTATTTCATCAGTGGGGTCGAACTAATTTGTGGTTGACTGAATCGGGGACGAAACGTCTGGTACCCACATTGAGACTGCTATCGTTCTGCATTACTCTAACATTACTATTAGAGAAAAACCTTTCGCGGCAAAATCTAACAATGGTTTGTAAAACATTACATGTTTTATAGTTTATCTTACTTGAATAAAACAAGATCGGTAGGTATGTTAATTAATTAATATTAATGTTATGGATGTATCACAGATTACCGGTAGCCAAATAGTATTTATGATATGGTGCACGTTAAAGCATACAAAAAGAAGAGAATTATGGATCCGATTCTTTTGTTTTCGTACGATCGCAAGTGTTCTGTTATATGTTAAGGTTTTTACACACCGTGGCGAAGTTGCATGCATCGCCATAGAACCGATGTGTGTCCCGTAGTAATTACTATATGATATTTGAAATATCTTTAAAATGAATACATACACTACATAACAAGTAAGACAAATTTCATACATGGCTTCAGTTTACGTGATTGTCGAAAACATTTTCATTGGTCAACTGTTGACAAATACAGCCAATAGACAAACGTCTTAACAATAGTACAAAACAGTCGATAATACCAAGTTCAAGTTGCAATGGAGAATGCAGAATGATAAACTCTGTTTAATAAACTCTGGATTTAAAAATATAGAAAATTTAAGATATATTCAGAAATGGTTGCATCCCAAAAAAATAATGATAGTTAATTTGGAAAAAATTTCGGATATTTGACATTAATTCCGGAATTCCGGATAGGAGTTAAACATTCCGGATTTTTCGGAAAATTCCGGAAAGTTGGTCGCCCTGGTACATAAATGTAACTTATCATGTAGTACTAAACACGTTATACGTTAGCTATATAAAGAGTTCGTGGTGGGCGTGTGCGAAACATAACTAATTATATATATACCGGTATTGTAATGGAATTGAGAAACATACAATGCATTTTCCCCTGTAATGTTGTTGATGATATTTGGTTTCGTATATGATTAAAGCTGATATACTAGTATTCAATATTTTATTGAACATAATTAAATACCATTGATAAAAAAACAACCTACAACCCGTCAGACTTAAAGGTTGCACGCCACCATTCACTGTTCCATGTAGTTTAAAAAAATAAAAAAATATCTTTGATAAAAATATATTCTGTGAAAAATACATCAGTATCAAGAGAGTTAAGTGACTACTAGTTTTAAGGAATACAATATTTTGACAAGTATCCTGCAAACACCCCCCACCCCCCATCCCCCCAAAAAAAAAACAACGAAAAAAACAAAAACAAAAACGAAGGAAAACAAAAACAAACCCCAACAACAACAAAAAACAAACAAAACAAAAACAAACAAACAAACACCAGCATATTTCTATCACAAAAAAATTCAGTTAACCATCCTCATGTCGGAGCACCGCCTCATCATGTTACTGTTACACGCATGACAGTGTACAACTTGTTATCAGTTAGTGCTAAATGCAACTCCAAACCAATTGGATATTTTAATACTACAGAGGTCAACCTACCTGTAATCATCAAACAAAGGTTTCAAAAGGCATATCAGTTTCGAAGATATCAAGACACATTTTAAACGAATTTAGATCCGCAAACATTTTGTTATCTTAAATTTAATGGCACCTCGCACGTGTTTCAAGGATACACTGTACCAAATATGCACGGAATAAAAATAAAACCCAGCTGCGGTTGTGATTGTTAGTAATACATGTCTTTTGTAATTTGTCAGTCAAATCAATTTCATTCAGTATATTATGCAGAAAATATTTAGTTTATTGTGCAGAAAACAACAACAACAACAAAATTTAGGGTTTTGTTTAACGACAACACAAGAGCCAGATCACATTGATTTATTAATCATCGGCTACTGGATGTTAAACATTTGTTAATTTTTACAAACCAGTACACCACGACTGGTATACCAAATACCGTGGTGTGTGCTATCCTGTCTATGGGATGGTGGATATAAAATATCCCTAGCTACTAATGGTGAAATGTAGCGGGTTTCATCTCTAAGACTACATGTCAAAATTAACTAAATGTTTGACATCTAGTAGCTGATGATTAATAAATGAACGTGATTAGTGGTGTTGTTAAACAAAACAAATAAACAAACAAACAAACAAACTGATTCTAATAGTAAGTCCAATCAAGGTACAGCAATTTAGTGACCAGACGATGCAAGACTTTATGACGACACGCCGTGTCACGTATGTTGTGAACCAATGACAGACGTGGAGCTATTTACTGCGCTTCTCACGTATGTTGTGAACCAATGACAGACGTGGAGCTATTTACTGCGCTTCTGACTTTAACCCGGTGAGACGCCATTTGGAATATTGCTACCTTCATTGCCGTGTAATTTACCCTCCATTGTAATTTAGCAGTCCTGACTAAAGTCGACTTACGGCACTTATGCTTGCAAGGTCAAATTATATGTCACAAGGACAACCAGTTGACTGGCTTTGGGGTCCAGACAGTAAACATTTTAATAGTATATGGTACGTTCGATTTGACTTTACGTCTGCTTGCAAACGAATGCACATCCAGGCAGTACGCATTTAAACCAGTAAACTATCTATACGTATCTGCAAGAAAATGTGCATAACTAATTTTTAAATAAATATTTAAAGGAAATCTTAACTACCTCCTTAAAAAAAAAAAAAAAAAAAAAAAAAAAAAAAA